>MJUU01055184.1:79270-95200 GCA_002080025.1 Modiolus philippinarum | reverse complement strand
TTTTTTTTAATTTGCTAGCTCGTGCATCGAACTTTCTAAAAACAAAAAGAAAAATGGGGGTCACGGAAATTATTATGTAATTATTTCACAAAATCTTAATTTTCATCGTGATTTCTTTGTAAAATATTTTTTGAAATTACCTCCCTTGTTTAAATTTTCATTTCAAAGAATTTTATAGTATAATGTTTAAAATGAATTATTTAATAAGAGAAATATACAAATTATTTGTGTTTTAAGCGAAATATTTCAAGGATTTGCCCAAATTTTAAAATGGTTGTATATTTCTTTAATCAAAGCATGAAACATGAAAACAAAAAGGCGAAATACTACCGAATCACCAATAACAAAATTACTTAACAGAATTGCATAATATAAAAGTAACAAAAACGATTTTCTTTTTATTTCTAACACAGTTTTTGACCTCATTTGAAGCTCTAGAACCATCAAGGGAACACATCTTTCTCTATCAGTTTTTAATCATCTTTGAGTTTATGGTCCTCCAAGTGATTAGATTTTATCTGCACTGATGACACATAAGTTGTCGAAATGACCAAATACAGAAACTAAATTTACAGTACTTAACTTCGTTATTTTGTTATTCAAAACGGAGAGCTGTTGATCCGAACCAGAATGTCTGCTAGGCGGGGACCGACCCATAATTTTTCAAAAAGGAGGCCCAGAAACAATTTTTCCGAAAAACCAATAAGAATGTACGTGTAATTAAAGCTTTTCTTTCATTATTCATCATTAATTTTTGCTAAGAAATTCAACATGTCGTAATTCCTTTGAACTGATATTGAAATGAAAAGGAGTATGGCCATCAAGCCGTAAATGTTGTTTCAGTCATGTGAATGGTGTCGGTGGTTCTGCTTCCTAGAGAAGAGTGCAGTAGCTTAAAAATTGCCAGCAAACAGCATTTAGTGTTAATAAACATCCTTGATTTGCAGCAATAGTAAAAATGTACTGTCGTTCGTCCTTTTGCAATACCCACAATAGAGTATTGTATATTTTTTGCCTGAATATTCCCGTGGCTGATATATTGCTAAGTAGCCATTAAACAGTAATAAATCAATAAGCCAATATCTCATATATGACATGAACAAATGATAATAATGTTAAATGGAAGTATATATAATAATTTGAACTTTCATACAAATTAAATATAAAAATCTTAATAGGAAGTACATGTAGTTATAAGCCCTTGGTAATTATGAAATTGTTATACCACGTTGACCATAGCCTTTGGTAATGGACATGACATTATATTGAGAAGTAGAGGAGCTTATTTCAAATGTTCTACTGACTTGTTAAGGAACATCTTGCAAATATGTCCGAAGACATTTATACCGAAATCAAAGTTACTGTTTTTATAACTGATCTCAATGATATTAATCAGGGATTCGAGCAAGATGGGGACGGAGAGTCACGGAAAATATCATCGAAAAGCGGCGAAACAAATAAAGGAATACTGAAATCTAAAAACAGAAGAAGCGAAGATCAATTACATCATCGAAGGACTTTATTCGATAAAAAATCTACATTATCGTCAAATAAAAAGAAACATGTCCGATTTGATAGGTTACCAAACTATAATAAGGTGTTGGGAAATAAAGATTCTGATAGAGTGGATGTAATACGCAAAAGTTCTCCGATTAGACGGTCAAAATCGGTTACTGAAGGTAATGATTTATACCTTAACTTTTTTGTTTATAATTAAAGCAACTTGCAATGTCAGCCATTGGAATCTTCCTAACTTATCTCAGAATATACCAGGATATGTATAGTTTCAATCTATATCGGGTAATAATAAATGGAAATGTGTGCATGGAACACGGATGCCCCCGCCATATAATGAATTCAGGAAACAGAAAGTTTGACTAACTGATCGAAATAGGGATGCACTATAACTTAAAATGTGGTCTGGAGCTTTTGTATGATGAATGCACCATGCCTATCCTTTTCAGCTCTTCCACTCATCTACTTCCTTTTAGCCAATTCATTGGTGGACACTTTCGGAACACTGAATTTAAGTTAATTTTGGTCAAATTTTTTGGCTTGTGTATGTAGTAATGATTTGATATTGGGAAGGAAGCTTAGGTATAGTCAATGACAATATATATGACAACATATAAATAGCCAATAAATCTTTGACGAAAATTTTCGCCTTATGAAACACTTGGTTAATTAACTTAAAACCCTGAAACCATTAGATACATAGAAAGCATACAAAATAATTGAGATATCTTCCGATTTTTTTAAGTAAATCTCATGTAAAAAAAGGTTTTCTAGAAATATCGGAATGTAGGTCGAACTGTAAAAATGTAAGCATATCACTGTTGACACTACAAATTTCAAATTGTCTGCAACTGTGAAGAGATCTTATCTTTTTAAATGATTTTTATGTACGTTTGCATTTTAATGTTTATTTTTTGTGCTTGAATTTTCTTTCATAATGATTTTTTTCTCAAAATTGCCATGTTTCAGCAAAGTCTAAAAAAGGTAGAAAATTTGAATATGGTTATTAGATATTATACCATTAAAAAAACATTTTGGTTATTATTCTATCATTGACATGCACCAGCCGGAAAATCAGCTAAAATTTTCAAATTATTTTATTTTGTCGATTTAGACGCCCATTGCTGAGCAGTACAACTTGACATAACATACGGACTAATAATAATATAAACAAATATATATATATATATAAAAACGCTATTTTAGCATATTGCCGTAGCTTACGGCCGCGCTACCAGCCTTCCTCAGCGGCATTTTATTACACATATATTACCAAATTTTGGTGCAATAAATTCTATTTTTAGAAATTGTGACCTTGACCTTTGACCTACTGACCCCAAAATCAATAGTTTTCTTGCCCTTCCCTATTCCTTCAATCTGTATAAGTTTTGTTTCAATCGGGCAAGGGATACTCAAGTTATCATCCGGAAACGACATCCGGAATGACGGAATGACGAAAAGGCGAATTCTATAGTCCCCCGCTTTCGCGAAAGGCGGGGGACAAAAATACTGAAGTTGCATATAAACAGTAAATTCCGATATGCTGTACACGTGTTTCAAGGGGTAACCTCCCATCAGCAGCATTAAAATCAAATAATATGGAAAGCCATAATCCAAAAATAGTAAAAAAAAAGAAGTATATATACTCATTTCCAAAAATATCGAAATAGGAAGCCAAATCCAGTACCAAGGACATCTACCGTGTGCGGCATACACGGAAGTTAATGCTAGATAAAATGGACCCCTTTTAATGCATTTTATAGATGCAACACGTTTTATCGGAGTTCAATTGTGAAGCCAATTTATTGGTTTAGTTGTTACGGAAATCGAACTAAACAGTTTAGGTCGAGAATAAAGTAATTTTCATTTACATTATATTTGTCATGCCTGTACCACATATTGAAGTTGAAACTCCGACTCAGATGGTGTATAGCAAATCTAAGGGCTGACAAAATGTCAAACGTCAAGGGGTATCTTGTTATTGCTCTTTTTTATTACTACTGTAACATTGTGTTATAAGTCGGCACTAGCCCAAGAATTTTATCAAGTGAAATTTAAAAATAAAGGAAAATAAGCAACAATACATAACACATCTAAAATTTTTCATATCACCATAGATAGGGATTCATATTACATTATTGGGTACACTGCATCAATGAGTATAAAAGTAGCTATCGATATATTTGTATGTATCCCAATATTATATGTTATTCGGGAATCTTCACAGGGGATATGGGTTCATATTCCCTGTCTGTGTTTTATATCCCCTGAGCCTTCAGGCGAAGGGGATATAGGGCACATACAGGGAATATGAACCCGTATCCCCTGTGAAGCCCGAATTACTTTTATATTCTGCTAGAAGTGCTATAATTTTTCTATCAAAAGCGTTTCAAAATTGTGATTTTGCTACCACGGCGATACGGTCTCATATCCCCTGTCNATTAGTTGTGGAAGGGTGGCAACTAGCTCTTTTCTTCTTATTCCAATGCTGATATTGTCACAATATGACCGCTTTGAGACTACAATCATCTCCCACATGTGAAAATGAGTGATTTCATGTGACATTGAAAAGGTCCAAAACAAATTACCAAAATAACCGAACAAAATTGTTAAGGATGGTCACTCCTCAAGTTAATTATATCAAGGATTTAAAATTGTTATTTATTAGAATATGTATCATACATCATTTTAAGCAAAAATTATTGATATGTCAGTGTGTTTCTTTTTGAGATTTAAACAACTCAAATTTTGGCGGGAAACCGAACTTCTCTAGATTTTTCATTCACTTTGTATTACGGTAATCAACCTTTGAAATGCTATGAAGGCATATCAAGAATTTCATCAAATTTTGTCAGAAGTCTATTAAAGATATATCCTATCATATTGTGAAAAGAAAAGTGGGGGTCAGTGTACAAAATTTTCTAAAGCATTATAATGGATAAAATAAGAGAATTCCGAAAGTAAGAGACAGTTTCACAAACCTGAGGAGTGACCATCCTTAAGGGATGAGATCCAACAAGTAGAAAGACAAAGTAGGTGCAAAATTACCGATAAAAAATTCATCCGTAATGGTCCCCACTTGGTACAGGCATTTAAAAACATACTGTTAAACCGGTTTTATGGCGCACCAAAGCGGTAGTGTCCGGCACCAATTCAACAGCAATTGCTATTGAAAGGTTGTAGACAGTAAACTATTCATCTTACTCTGTTTTCTGTGTTCTCGTTTTGGCCGTGTCTTTGGACTTCGGTTTTTGTAAATTTCACTCCTTTGTTCCTTCGGTATTATATTGCCGTTGTTTCAGATCGAATCTTTCATGTTATCAAATAACATTTTTAGATAATCGTACGAGACGGAATTTTTTGAAGCCCTGATTAAAAAGGAGGTCACGGAGATAATTATATCTTATGAGAAAGTCCGAATAATTGGTGCTAGCTCTTCCATAATTAATCAACTGTGAAACATTATTAAGCAGAAGAAGTTTGAATATTATTGTCCATGTTAGAGAAATTGATAATCATGAAATTAAAGTGGTCCTTTTTGTTGTAAATTTTAGTACTAAAATGACCATTTTTCGTCCCTTTTGTCGTAAATTTTAGTACTAAGATGACCATATTTCGCCCCTGTTGTCGTAACTTTTAGTAGTAAAATGACCATTTTTCGTCCCTTCTGTCGTAAATTTTAGCATTGAGATGACCATTTTTGTCAAACATAAGATGTAAGTCCAAAAATAGATGGAGTTCTAGTAGTTTATATCTCGAATACTTGAGGATATCTTGATGGGATCCGTGCAATTTGCAAAAGGCGATATTAATGGAAAGAAAACCAAAGAACACCAAAAATATTTGTGTCATTACTACACTGATAAAAATATCATTTGGAAGTTGATGTTTATTACATTTGGGTAGAATATAAAATATATCGAACTCTTGATGTGTATCCATTTCTTCATTAGAACTATGATAATCTACACATTGAAAGGGTACTACGCACGTGCATTCTATATCTCAATTAATGGCATGCATCAAAACAAAGCAAAAGATTAATAAAATAATGTGATATTTCTTAAACGTTTTGGGTTCTATCGGTCGCCTTTTTTTTCTATAATTATTCTTGACATAATGCATTTAAATTGTTCACTTTTGATAGAGAATGATTGATTAGATTCATATAAACAGGCGCAACAGCCAACTTTGGTAAATTTCAGCTGAGACGTGAAAACATCACGTGCAAGGGGCCGTCTTGAACTTACTTTGAGGTATGAGTGTTTTTTATTGTTGAAAGCCTCGTGGTGAGTTATGATGAAGAACAATAAAAGTTTTCTTCCATTTGCTTAATCTTTTTACAGGGATTCCCACTGCTAGTGCTTTAGTCTTGTGGTGTTCTTGTTCATTTTTGATTTGTCTTTGAGATACTGTTTCAAATTCGTGTAGGATATGAATTGCCGTGTTCTTTGGATGTTCTCCTTTCCCACTTTTTTCTTCGGTATTTGCTTGCCAATGTATCTAACAATGTACTGTAGAGGTTTGTTTCATGTATATTTACTCCACATCAGCTGTCAGTTATGTGTATAATTAAGATTTGATAAATTTGGTTAATGCAATCAAGATGTTCTAAGTAACTGAAGTTCGAAAATAAGCCTTTGTCCTTTTTCATACATACCCTTCGTTTAATTTCATTTTTATGTCCGTTGTTTGATAATTTTTTTTTAAGGTTTTTCGGTAATAATTGTCTCATCAGAAAAATAGTCAAAAGCTAAAAGATGCAAATTTCTCCCATGTTCAAACTCGTGCAATCCATATTTTTTTCAAAGTAAGTTCATTTATCTTATTTGTCAAAAAGTACAAATAAGGCATTTATTTAATAGATTTATAAAAAATAAACTAATAAAACATTCAATTTATTTATTTAATTTGTAAGATTTTTATCTATTTATGATACCGAAAACATCAAATGATGTAATTTATTGATATGTTATGTACTTTTATGATAGTATTATACGAGGCCTACAGACAAGGTTTGTTGCAAGGCACTCAAATGCAGTTAGACAATTTATTCGAATTTGAAAGTTAGACAGACGGCGATACAGATCTATTTTTTCAATTTGTTTCTGTATACATTAAATCCACAGAGATGGATCCATATTACAAAAGAGGCTTGTTCAGGGGGGAGTCCCAATATCCCATATCCCAGTAAGTCTGAACGAAAATATCCCTTTGAAAATTGAGGATATCCCATTAATTATTGAAATATCTCGTTTTCCATAGTCAAAATATCCCATATCCCAGTACTTTTTGTCTCAAATATCCAATATCACATTAACAAAAGTGGCAAATATCCCGCATCCCAATATACCCTAAACAAGCCTCACAAAACTATGTAATTAACACCTTCTTTGTAATTTTAAAATTTATAATGATGATTATAATAATAAAATTTATAATAAGAAAACTAATGAATAATAAAAATAAAAAAATATATAATAAGAAATCTATGAATTAAAATAGTTATAATAATAACAATAACAGAAAAAGTTTTTTCTTTGTAATTTGAAAGAGGTTGGCGGAAGACAATTATCATTGGAGACCAGAAATCTACATGTATTTTAAAAAAACAAAAGTTGAACATATATCATAATAGAACAGAATATAAAACCCTGGAAAAGACAATTTTGTTACATTCTAAACTTCATTTTGGACGTATTTCTGACCTACCTACACATTCCTTAAACAAGTGGGATACACTATATTTTCTATAAGCTTAAGACTCTGACAGCCTGTTAAAATTTCAACATACCTTATGACACTTAATTAGAAATCTTGAGCAAAATAAACCACTGTAATAGGTCCACTTGCAAACATTCGTAAAATTAATTCCGGTTGTATTTTAATATGCGTGATTTCTTCAGGTCCAAATGGTGCAAAACTATAAAATCCTAGGTTCTAGTTTCGAAAATGTGCTACACGCTGATTGGTTAACTAAACAATGTGACCATCAAAGTCAAGTGTTTTGGAAGGTTAGAACGTTCTTGTCATATACACTATACCGACTGTATATCCATTGAATGTAGAGTCTTTAAAAAAGTCATGATAGAAAACAACAGACCACAATAAAAAGAAAACTAAAGTTAGCTGGTACAGATCATTTGAAAACATACAAAACCGTAATTTGGAACATTATTGTCAAATTATTAAACGAAAAATGAAGGAAATTGCAGGAAAATTCTAAATAGCAAATTGAAAAAAAAGAAGAAACAGATTCAGACAAAGCGTTAATTTTAACCTTCTTAGCTTCTTTGATGCATTGGGGGAGTAGTGCATAAAACAAAAACATGCATATTTATGAAGTACCGGATGGTGCCTTGTATAAAGTTTTTTTTTGTTAAGTTACCAAAACAACTATAGCCTGGTCTTCTTTATAATATAGCAAGTCATTATATATATTTTAAGTTTTAAGACCTTTAATTAAAAAAATAATAATCTATCAATATTTGTAGGTGCTATAACCGTTCAAAGGTATAACACAACAGAGCTTGATGAATGTCATCAAAACTCGTGCACGAATAAAAATAGCATAGGAGATCAAAATAATATTTCAACATCATGTACGAGTCCAGTAAAAATTAGTTTTGAAGAGTATTGTACACGAAAGAAAAAACTGGAAGTCGAAAGTGAAGTAACGAAGGAAAAGACGAAGGAGGTTAATGAAACGGATAATGAAATGGAGCTACCAAATGAAACTATAAAACAGCTTGAAATATCATGCGAAAATTTCAAACTTTTAAACAATAATAGAATACAGAGTTATGAATTACTAAAAGAGTCAAATGAAGATCAAAATATAACAAAAACATGTCTAAAGACAGATATAATGTCGGAACTTCAAACACATAACAAGTCAAGTAAACATTTTGAAGAAGGATACAATGAAAAGAAAGGAATTTTGAACGAAAATGAAACAGCTGTTAGACAAAAAGGTACATCATTGTGTACTACGTCAGACGACACATCACTGCAGATTTTGGCAGACGATATAACAAAGATCACTTCGTCTGCAGACAAATCAGCGCTTACTTCACCAGAAAACACAAATATGTATACTATGACAGAGGACATGAAAAATAGTGCTTTTACTGAAAACAAACCTATACTTCCTTTACCAGAAGACAGATTTTTGCCTACTGTACTGACTTTATCACCACGTGGTGTGACTAAACACAAACCAGAACTTACTCTACCGGAAGACAAATTGTTTGGTACAATGGCAGGGCATGAACAAGTATTAACTTTATCAAATGAGAAATCAATGGATACTATGACAAAAGAGGCATCAATGACAGAACAAACATCAACACACACTACGAGAGAAGACACATCAATGTGTACTATTGTAGACAACACGTCAAAGAAAAGAGGGACAGAAAGACATGTTGACTGCAGAAATATATCTAACAGTAGGGTTAATAGTAATAACACTCAGGCAGAACTAGAAAATGTCATGTATGACAAGTCGCTTGTACAAACACATTTTATCATGAGCCACACAAAGTTACAAAAGGAAATAATGGATGTGGCCGAAAGTATTCGAAGTGTTGCAGAAACTTTATCCTTACGAGACATGACATCACTTAATAAGCAGGTACAGTGCGACACAGTACATTATGAAACTGAATGCAAGGACACAAATTTACAAAATAATGATTTGAATACTAGTCTTGGTAAAGAATGCGATTGTCCTCCTGGCCAAACTTGTTTACAAGAGGACTGTTCATGTACAAATGCTAGTAAAGGACAAGATACGTCATGCGAGATTGTTTTTATAGAAGACCGTGATTCATGTTCCTCCAATACTATAGATAAGGTTTCTTCTTTCGAAAATGACATCGAAGACGTTTGTCCTAATAATAAGACACATTCAAGCACAGGGATTGAACAGAACAAGGAGATGGACGGTAGTCTCAAGAGAAAACGCACCGAACAGAACAACAACAGTGAAATAGCAGAACATCATAAAAATCAGTTTAACCACTGTAAAAAACGTGACGCTAAGGATGTTGTCCGTAAATCGCCAAGGACGAGAAGTCATGGGCATAAATTACGCAATACAACTCGGGAAAGACAATTTTCATTAAAAGAACCAATATATAAAAACTCCAGTAGGAGGAACAGTTCTACTTGTGCTTCCGAAAAACGTGATTTGCATTTGCCAAGTCAATGTATCAAACGATCTGAAAAATATAGATGTCAACAATACGACAGCAATTACTTTAGTCATAGTAACAATGGAAATATAAATAATCGTTTCTATGAAACAGTTAATAACAAATACGATCATAAAAATATTAGGCGTCGTATTTACGACGATTTTACTGGTCTACCAAAGGAATATAGTCAATGTTGTTTTAACAAAGGACCTGACAGAAGCCATCTCACCGAGGAAAATATGTCTCGTTTTTCTGAAGAAGACAATTTCAGTTGTTATAGCGAAGACTATAAGGCCCAACATGATTTCAAAATCAGGATAAACGGTTTTAGCAATGACAACAACAGATATTTTTATAAAAGGAAGGATGACAAGGACGACAAATTTGGTGATAAAAGTAAACTTGATACCTATAAAAATTACTGCTATCAGAAAACTTTCCGAATCATTAGGAGAGCAGCTTTGAAGTATTTCCTAAGAAGTGAAGAAAAACATTACCTCAGTGATTATGACATTGAAGACTTCGAATATAAGTTGATACAAGGCATCAAAAATACTTTGGATGTATATATATTCACGACAGACCCACATTCATCTGGATTTGTTTCTAAGAAGATTATGTCAACAGCTATTTTACAAACAATCAAATATCCAAGTAAAAGTATTGGACGATGGAAATTATTCCATCAATTTAATTATGTAATAGGATATGATGCTTTCGATTCACCGTGTTACTGGTGTGAGGTCCAGTTTAGAAATGGTCATTTTGTACAAGCGAGGCCTGTTATTTATCCATATAATATTATATAGTAATTGATAACAAATTTCAGTCAATAAATTTAAAAAAAAACTTTTCACTCATGCTAGTAGAGAACATGGATGTAGCTTTGCTGGACATTCAGCAATGAATTGCACTTAAACCAGTGCAACTTGAACTTATCATATACTGTGAAAGCACTTTTATTCGTGGACACCAATTTTCGTGGTTTTGATAAATATCACTGTTTTGTGGGTTCTTAAGTTCGTGGTTTCGAATTTCACCAATTAAAATCCATTGGAGAATATGTATTTCGATGGGTTCTTAAATTCGTGGTTTCATTGAACCACGAAATCCACATAAATTGGAACTCCACGAATAATAGTACTTTCACAGTATATGAGGTATTAGCGAAGCTCGTTTTTTAAGGCCTCATGGAGACTTCAAGATGAAGAACAACAATAAAAGCTTTGTCCCATTGCTTGGTTGTACCATATATTTGTAGACACTTTGTCTCAGGTGCAATAACTCCATATCCTTACATTGTTAATTGAGCTATTGATAAATGATCATTTTTTGCAGTATTTTAATTGTGAATACGTTGATCGAAATGAAATTAAACAACCCTAGCTAGTTTATTTTTAGATGCTGTTTGATGCCCTACTGAAAACGTGTTCACGAGTATAAGACGTACAGATTTAAAAAGACTGTAACCCATAAAAGTTTAAAAACCACGCGTTTTAATTCCCTTACTCATGAAGCAACAAGAAAGTTAATGAAATCGTCGTTTTTTTTCTGTCGAATACACCTATAGAGGCAAAATTTTCCTAAGTCAATGCAATTGTTATAGATGCAGGTGTGTCGTCATTAAGTTATTCTATATTCTCTCATATACTGATAAATCGAATGTTCTATGACATCCTCGTCAAATTTCAGTAGAAAGTGCACGTACTGTTTTGATAAACTAACTTCCCGAGTCACGGAAATCTCACACGCACATTTCGAAAGTTTCTTATCTCTGTATCTATGTGTCTAATACTTCTCACCTTCTTGCTGTTTGTTAGAAAATAAATTCATGTCAAGTTTTAAGCCAAAACCGAACTGTCACCCCAAAACACGGGGGGGGGGTCACTTCCTATATAGAGGTATCTACAGACCTGCCGCTGGAATGGGCCCGTTTTTTTTTGCAGTTGTCAACTATATGAATGGGTAGTAATTTTTGACATCATGTATATAAATGGCCCGTAAATTACCCACAAATGGCCAGATTCTCTACTGGTTGCTGTAATTAATCAAGTATTTATCATTATTTGATATTTAAGAACATTCCTGTTGTGAAATAAATTGTTTTCTTACTCCAGTTACACATTTCTACGATATAGTTTGGTTGCTTATTCTTGAAATTTACTATATTAATGGGTCGATATTTTGTTGGGAACTATATGAAAGGGGGTATTTTAAAAATGCCAGCGGCAGGCCTGTACCCAATCCACTTAAATGACCCCCCCCCCGTGCCCCAAAAGCGAATAATCCAGAGAAAATTACAACATCGGAATCTCAGAAAAGAAAAAATGAGTCAGCAAGACAGATGAACAACACATATCAAATAAAAAAAACACGAGTGAGATCAGGAGCACTGGTAGAGTAAGCATCTACCTTTTGAACATGTCTGTTCCGGTAATGGGGTAAAATCCAGTAGAACAAAAAAAAACAAACATAAGTTGTTGCAGGGAAAGATCTGTTGTCATCTGGGAAACAAGATTTCCCATAGCGATCAGCAAGATTGAGTTATGTACCATAAAGCTTATGCAGAGATGTCTTTAAGTTATCGGCAGCACACCCTTGTTTAAGAAACCAGTTTGTGAGCAGCCGAGCTTTTATCAAGTAAGTCACTATTTTGAACATATTCCCTTAATTTGAGTAGCAAATGACTTGGGAGATGAAAACTCCATACGCTGGAACTGTATGAATTTTACTACAAATGAAAAGGAAGTTGACTATTGGAAAGTCAAGCCATCGCGTTTGTCAAAAATTTAATATTGCTACTGTCCTTATAAAATCGGTTTTGAATTCCGAAGTACTGGCTACTGATTTGGTGAATAACCTAAAGGACTTACAGTTATCCAGCTAAGGCAGTAGTAGTAATAACTAGAGGTACTGTGGCCTGAAGGACCACAAAATGATACCCCCCACTCCTCATTGGAGTAGAAGATACCTGATATAATTTGTAACAAAAACAATTATAATTGCACAATTCCATTGTGTACTGAAAAATCTGAAATTTGCTCAAAAGATCTCGAAAATTAACTAAGTTGTTAAAAAGGAAGTAGATGTTCAGCAATCCTGAAATCTCTACTAGCAGTATAAGACATCCTTCTAAACTTGCATACAAAATTTCAAGTTGCAGTGATGAGCAGTTACTGAGAAAACTTACGAAAAATTTCAACGATTGACAAAACATCTCGAAAATTAACTAAGTCACTAAACAGGAAGTAGATATCCGACAAGACATGGTTATAAACTTGCATACAAAATTTCAAGTGGCAGTGATTGGAAGTTTCTCAGAAAACTGTTACGAAAAGTCTCTATAATTGACAAAGATCTCGCAAATTAACTAAGTCGGTAAACAGGAAGTAGATGTCCGACAAAACTGAAATCGCTACTTGCGGTATGGGACATGATTATAAATTTGCATACAAAATTTCAAATGGCAGTGATTGGTAGTTACTGAGAAAACTGTTACAAAAAAATTTGTGGCTATCACAGACAGACAGACAGACGGACAGAGTGATTCCTATATACCCCCTGAACTTCGTTCGTGGGGGGTATAATTACATGTTAAAGCTAATATAAATTTAGTTTCTGCAGATGCTTAGTGCGACGTTGTATATAAACTAATAATAATTTCAAATTGAACATTACCTCCAATTATAGTATAACAGAATAGCAGGCTACAGATCGAGGTCCTTCTGCGCAAGTTGTGTGTTGCGCATTCAGTACAAAGGGAATGATAAATCATGTCATTAATCTTAATCCTTTGAAAATCAAAATCAAATGTTCTAACAAATTTATTTTACGCTTTGGTAAAATTCTGTTTTATGCTTAACTTATATCAGTAAGCAGCGTCCTGATGACCTTGCTACGGACAAGAGTTGTGACAAGGCCCATAGCTTCTTTGTTGGCCATATCATCTCATGATCATATATACAAGGACATTTGGCAGATTGTTCTCCACACCAGGAACTAATATAAATGAATACAATTCACCAACAAGTTGATCAGTTAGAGGGAATCATAGTACAGCGGTGAGATTAAGAAAAGTCACTTAGTTTAAAAGTTTAAATAACCCAAAAGCCTCATGGAATTTTATTGGCTCATATGAAAGTTTAAAATGTTAGCTAACAGAGGGTTATGTCGTAAACATTGAAAAGTGGTCAAAACTGTACGAAATTTGAGGTCAAAAAGGTCACCTTGTAAAACTCTAATTTGGACCAAGTCAAAGTAAATGTACTTAAATCGTTCAAAATTTAATAAAAAGTCATTGAGAATTTTGTAATGCTTTAAGATAAAGATTCAATTACTAAATATTTTGGGGTTTTTTCTATTTGTTTGTTTGTTTATTTTTTGTTTTTTGTTTTCTTTTTTGGCTAAGCACGTGATCAAAACAATCATAACAGTAGTGTTATAATTACGTAAATGTTTTAAGTTGCATTAGCTATCCAAATAAATTCCAATCGCTGCTCGAACTCCGAAGACTGTAATTTGCTATTTTTTTCAAAATTATTGGCACATAGCTAGTTTTGTAAAATGGCATTTTAAGTTGCCAACAACCATTTTATTTCAAAAAGAAATGTTATATTGGCATCATACGACAAAAGAGAAAACTTTTCATAATCATATATCGAAAGTGCAAGGGAGATAAATTTATGTCAAATTGTCAAATCGAACATAAATAGATGACATTTTTTGAGTTGAAAATATCATCTTACAGGATATACAAATCACAATTTACAAACAAAATGTGTGAAAATAAATCAATATTCAACAGGTAAAGCACCAAATACTTTTGAAATACAGAAAAATGAAACAATAAATAGTCAAACATAATGATATTGTGAGTCTAAAGTTAAAAATCTGACTGACATTTATGTTACACTGCACAAATAAGCTGTGAAGGGAAATTGCGAATAAAAAATGTAAAATAATAAAAGAAAATTAAAATCTAGGGAATAGAGACGACATTTAAAAGGTAAATATAAGGAACAGAGGCGGCATCTAAAAGGTTTTTAAAATATAAAAAAATAGAGAAGGTATCAAAAGGTAAAATCTAAGGAATAGAGACCACATTTAAAAAAAAATATATGGAATAAAGACAAAATTTAAAAGATTAAATATCAGGAACAGAGACAACATTAAAAAAGGTAAAATATAAGGAATAGAAACATTTTCTACAAGGTTAAGTTAACAAAATTTTATAAAGATCAAATTTTAAAGTTTATGAGAAATCATCTAAAATGCAGATCTTAAACAGGTGCGACGGGCGGACAAACGATAAAACAGACCAAAAATCTTTAGACCTCAACGTTTGTTGTTGCGGCGTAGAACAGTGAAAACATCAATTTAAAACAGATGACAAATAAAAGGTAAAAAATCTGAAAGGTTAAATCTAAAATAACATATGAAATGTAAAACACATGCACGCATGAATAGCCTAGAATATTACAAAGAGCTTCACATATTACTGAGAATTGTTCTCACTCAAAAGATTATTATTCAAATGAGACACTTGCATATTTGCATTCCAAAAGTGATTAATCATAGGTTTAAGAACCAGAGCAAACTGTTGTTTAATTGTTACTGGATTCACTACCATGACATTCACATAATTCTGTACACTGCTCTTTGCACACGCATGCAGATAAATTTGCTCCATTCCCCTCACATGAGCACATCATGTCTTTGACAAAGTCGGACGCCATTTTTCATTCAAATAGCTAGCTCATGCTCCAAATTTTGTCTCAACCTTTTAACCATAGTCACTTCGTTCGGTATTGTAGGGCTTAGCTGCAACTGACGACGCCCAGACAATGCTTCGCCACATAACTCTTAAGATATGCTCTCTAAGAGATGCTTCTCATTAAGGCAGTTTTACAAGACTTTTGTAACAAGTTATTAAAGTCTCTGCTTGTTTAAATGTTGTGCGACCTCTTGAACCTGCCCCCTGTGTCATACAATGAAGAAATCACCTTCATTGAAGTATCAGTGGCGCTGTAAGCATCATCTTCTGCTAGAGAAGCAGGATCTTGAAAACGACTTGACGACTGATCTTTGACAATTTTGCACAAGTGGTGTCACATCCCCTAAATGCACGTAAAAATTGAGGAATGTTTTACACAGAGGCCAAATGGCATTCACAATTGAGTGTACGGGAATAAATCGACGATTTTCTTTCATATTT
>MJUU01055184.1:65765-78897 GCA_002080025.1 Modiolus philippinarum | reverse complement strand
CCCTTTTTGGTTTTTTGATACCAAAATTTATATAAATTATTTTTTCTTAATGAAACTTATATACAGTTGGTTTAAAAACACACCGAAATTTATATATTTCATGCTAAAAACTATACCCAAATTTTTGGCTCATCCCCGTATACCAAAATAATGGAAGTTACCCCCTCCCCCGGGAGTATACAATGTAGTTGTTGAATTTGCAAGTGAACGTCTTTGTTTTTCCGTCTCACAATAACTGATTTTGATATCAATCCCACCCCTACCACTAAGAAATATACAAACGCGGAGGAGTCTGGCCCCTCTATTTCCATTACAATCTATTCAGAAATAGGCGGACAAGTCTTACCTCCTCATTTTTCAATTGAAATACGTAGACAGCTTTGGTCGGTCATAACAATGACCAAATAAGGAAATGGAATTTACGTTTTACTACCAATAGTTAAACAATAGCACGTGAAGTACTATCGTATAAATGGAAGAATAGTGGTAAAAAAGATGTATATTGGCTGATTCAGGGTGTTGAGGGTTTAAACCCTTTTACTTGGAAATTTTATTCACTTCTTGCAGAAGTTGAGCAAAATCTCTTCTTCTTGTACTCAGTTGAAATACCCCCTTTTTATTCTGGATCTGCCGGTTGAAAGAGAGTTTTATATGTAATATCTTGGTGCGATTCGGGTGCTTGTATATTGTTGATAAAATATGCAGTGGCAAAAGTTTTTTGAATAAAATATCGTGTTTTCGAAAACACGATTGGTTGTATACATATTTTGCTACCAACGAAAATGATTGTAACAACTTCGAAAGAGTTTTGTTGAGCACGTGAATAATTTGTTTACCTATTTGTGCCGAACATGTCAACGCTAAACTTGGTCGCAGTTCATTGTATCTGTTAACAAAAATACATCAAATTCTCATTGATAAAAAGTTCATTTCTATTAAGCTAAAAATTGCCTTGCCATATTTTCCCCGTGCATTCAATGTAAATTATGGTGAAAAAACTCCGAAGACTGTAATTTGCTATTTTTTTTTTCTCAAAATTATTGGCACATAGCTAGTTTTGTAAAAATGCATTTAAGTTGCCAACAACCATTTTATTTCAAAAAGAAATGTTATATTGGCATCATACGACAACAGAGAAAACTTTTCATAATTATATATCGAAAGTGCAAGGGAGATAAATTTATGTCAAATTGTCAAATCGAACATAAATAGATGACAATTTTTGAGTTGGAAATAGCATCTTACAGGATATACAAATCACAATTTACAAACAAAATGTGAAAATAAATCAATATTTAACAGGTAAAGCACCAAATACTTTTGAAATACGGAAAAATGAAACAATAAATAGTCAAACATAATGATATTGTGAGTCTAAAGTTAAAAATCTGACTGACATTTATGTTACACTGCGCAAATTAGCTGTAAAGGGAAATTGCAAATAAAAATGTAAAAGGCATAATAATATCTAATAAAAGAAAATTAAAATCTAGGGAATAGAGGTAAATATAAGGAACAGAGGCGGCATCTAAAAGGTTTTTAAAATATAAGAAATAGAGAAGGTATCAAAAGGTAAAATCTAAGGAATAGAGACGACATTTAAAAAATAAAATATATGGAATAAAGACAAAATTTAAAAGATTAAATATCAGGAACAGAGACGACATTAAAAAGGTAAAATATAAGGAATAGAAACATTTTCTACAAGGTTAACAACATTTCATAAAGATCAAACTTGAAGTTTATGAGAAATCATCTAAAATGCAGATCTTAAACAGGTGCGACGGGCGGACAAACGATAAAACAGACCGAAAATCTTTAGGCCTCAACGTTTGTTGTTGCGGCGTAGAACAGTGAAAACATCAATTTAAAACAGATGACAAATAAAAGTTAAAAAATCCGAAAGGTTAAATCTAAAAATAACATATGAAATGTAAAACACATGCACGCATGTATAGCCTAGAATTTACAAAGAGCTTCACATATTACTGAGAATTGTTCTCACTCAAAAGATTATTATTCAAATGAGACACTTGCATATTCGCATTCCAAAAGTCAATCATTGGTTTCAGAACCAGAGCAAACTGTTGTTTAATTGTTACAGGATTCATTACCCTGACATGCACATAAGTCTGTACACTGCTCTTTGCACGCGCATGCAGATAAGTTTGCTCCATTCCTCTCACATGAGCAAATCATGTCTTGGAGAAAGTCGGACGCCATTTTTCATTTAAATAGCTAACTCATGCTCCACTTTTTGTCTCAACCTTTTAACCATAGTCACTTCGTTCTGAATTGTAGGGCTTAGCTGCAACTGACGACGCCCAAACAATGCTTCGCCACATAACTCTTAAGATATGCTCTCTAAGAGATGCTTCTCATTGAGGCAGTTTTACAAGACTTTTGTAGCAAGTTATTAAAGTCTCTGCTTGTTTAAATGATGTGCGACCTCTTGAACCTGCCCCCTGTGTCATACAATGAAGAAATCACCTTCATTGAAGTATCAGTGGCGCTGTCAGCATCATCTTCTGCTAGAGAAGCAAGATCTTGAAAACGACTTGACTGACCTTTGACAATTTTGCACAAGTGGTGTCACATCCCCTAAATGAATGTAAAAATTGAGGAATGTTCTACACAGAGGCCCAATGGCACTCACAATTGAGTGTACGGGAATAAATCGACGATTTTCTTTCATATTTATGAGTCCCCATTTTGGTTGTGCTTTTTAGCAGAGGATACAAACGAATCGCTAAACAAGCATATCTGTATCATCTCTAATCCATAGATGTTCCCTTTAAATATTGTCTCTATTCTTTACTTTTTACCTTTTATATATTATTGTACCTTTTTGCATATTTTTATTCGTGATTCTACTTTATAGCTCATATGCCCGGTATGACATTAATGTCAGTCAGATTTTCACCTTAATTTTTTTTTTACTTTCACAATATCATTTGTTTCCACATTGTTTCATTTTATTGTGTATTTCAAAAGTATTTGGTTTTTTATTCTGTTAGAGATTAATTTGTTTTCATATTTTGCTAGTAAATTGTGTCTTTAAAAACCTTTAAGCTCAGAAAGAACCAAATTTCTTGAAAAATTACTATAGACTTAAAAATATCATTTTTGTCGTTTATTCTAAAAACAATGCACATGACGCCGTCGAATTTTACGAATTAATCTTTATTTCAAAGCATTACAAAGA
The DNA here is from genome assembly GCA_002080025.1 of Modiolus philippinarum. Classification (NCBI taxonomy): domain Eukaryota; kingdom Metazoa; phylum Mollusca; class Bivalvia; order Mytilida; family Modiolidae; genus Modiolus; species Modiolus philippinarum. Next base: position 75,692 of record MJUU01055184.1, on the reverse strand, counting down.
TTTAAATGACTTTTTATTAAATGTGAACCATTTAACATTTACTTTGCCTTGGTCCGAATAAACGTGGTGACCTTTTGACCCCAAATTTCGAACAGTTTGACCAGTTTTCAGTGTTTACGACATAACCCTCTGTTAGCTAACATTTTCAACTTTTCACATGAGAATTCCATGAGGCATTTAGGTCTTTAAAAATTATAAAATGACGGCTTCGCCGCTTTCCTACTATATTTTAAGGCACAAAATTTCAACTTAAAGAGATAGCAGATACAAATATAGTAACCACTGAATGAGTGCAGTCATTTGTTAAGAATAGGTAAGTTAATTCAAATGTAGCATAAGTGTCTTTGGAACTAATTGTCATTGTCAGTGTGAGTTATACAGGCTCTGTAAATTGTATGTTTGTTGACAACCCCTCATTTTATGGATAATGAAGAGCATTGACGTAGCATTATGAAAAAGAAAGGAAATGGGGTAAATGTCAAGGAGACAACATCCCATATCCAGGTTAAAACGACAAAAAACAAAACATCTAGGGTCACCATATGGTCTTCAACACAGTGAGGAACCTCACACCATATAGTAAGCCCTAAATGGCCCCGAAAAGGTAAAAAAGTGAATAAATCAATGGAAACAAACCACACTGTTCGACAACTAGCAACCAATTCCGCTCACACCGGAGCTAGGGGCCGTCTTGAACTTACTTACAAAGCTCATTGTTAAAGGCCTCATGACTTCAAGATGAAGAACAACAATAAAAGCGTTGTTCAATTTTTTGTTTTTTATTCAACGTAATTGTAGAGACTTTGTAATTGACTAATTGAGTGCCGTGTTGTTGTGTATATGTTGTCATTGTCTTCTATCCGTTTTATGTCGGGCAACAGATGATAGAGGTTGTAAGAACCCTTTGCAGGTTAATTATATATTTTTTGACAACCCCGCATTCATTTATAATGAAAAGCATGGAAGTAGCGTTGTTCGATATCGAAATCCGCTCAAAACAGTGCTAGGGCCCGATTTGAACTTACCATATATGCACAACTCATTGTCAAAGGCCTTATGTTGACTTCAAGATGAAGAACAACAATAAAAGCTTTGTTCCATTGCTTGTTCCACCACATATTTGTTGAAACGTTGCCTCATGTTTAGTTACTCCTTATCCTCTCATTGCTTAGTTAAGACTGGAGTTTGTCTCTCCTACAGTCTGGGTCCGGTCTGGGTCCGTAAAGATTCCCATTGAGAGAGATGTATCCTTTCTAACATTTCAGTTTTTGTGTTCATGTTCTTGAGGGAATATCTCATATGGATACACTATCATATTTTCAGATTTTGACATTTCCTTTTTTTTGTAATTTCCAACTGTTGCTCTGACCATTCTGTTTATGGTGCCCACATCTCATGCCAAGCTTTCTTACAGTTGACTCGATGAGTGTCCGGTGGTTGTTTTCCATGTGGATCAAGAGCTAATTCTCTATAATACATAGAAAAAAGAAGGGAAACGGGGAATGTGTCAAAGAGACAACGGCCCAAAGGGGAGTAATAACAACTCAAAGCCACCAAAAGATCTTCAATGAACGGTGAGGAAACCCCACACCCGGCAGGTCGTGCAACTGGGTCCTGATTTTTTATAACAATTTGAGAAAGTTTTAATATCTCTTCACAGATGATAACTGAAAACAAATCATTGAAGAAATTATAAAGACGATAAAGATATCAGCATACTCTAAACATCCCACATCATTTGTTGGGAGCCGCTGTAGCCTCAATTACCACTACAGGGTCTACATATTTTCTTTCTAAGGGATATTTTAAACAAAATGTTTCACAAAATTATGATAAACAAACGTTAAAATGATAGCATGAACAATTGAGATAAAAAAGGGCAAAATACTAAGTTTATATATACATCCAACACAGGTGATTTTTTTTATAGATAAAAACAATATAACCTCAACTTTAACACTTACATTCAGCGGAAAACTATGTTTAGGATTTTGTTTCTTTTCTCTTTTATTACGAGGAATGGTGGTTTTCTATTGGACAAGAACACCCCTACAGATGGTCAACCTGGAACAGGTAATCGATACTTAACTCTTTCTGAGTATTTTGATGACAAAACGGAAATAAAACATGAGCTTGATCAAATGCGTCGTGATAATGAAAAAACCTTGAGTATACTTACCTCACAGCTTCAACAAAGATTTGATGCCTTGGAAAAGGGTTTACAAGATCATAAGCCGGAAAATGAGTCATTCGGGCACTTGGAAAAAGCATACAGAGAGATGAGTGAGAATTACACAAAGCTCAATGAAACATTTCAAAAATTGCAAACAGAATATGAACTGCAGCGATCGGAATTATTTGCATCAAACGTCCAAATCGCAAATCTTCGACACAAAATAGCAAATTTGGAGCAACTAAAAACTGTCAATCAGCTTCAAGACATAGACACAATACAGCAGAAAGTCGTAAAATTAGAGGATGTAGTAAATACATTATCAAATCACGAAGTTGCCCGCAGTCAGGATTTTCTATCTCTCTATAATTTAACTACGCAACAGTTTAATGAGCTGAAGAAGAAATCTGCAAATCAAATTAAGGAAACGCAGAATCTAAACAACACTTTTACGGAAAGGTTTTCGTCACTGACTGATTTGTATAATACATCAATGAAAATCATAGAAGACCTTTCAACAATGACACAGGCAAAACTTTATGAATTTGAAATAAAACAAAATGAATCAGAGCTGTCAACTAAGGGAAACAATATTATACAACAAATACATTCAAATGTGATTCTTCAGGCATGCGCTATTACATACACCGCTAAAGCAAGTTCAGCCATTAGGTTCCAGTCTGTTCTTTCATCTCGCGGAGTAACTAACACATCGTCATTTACATTGACAGGGAAATTTGTGTGCCAAGATGCAGGAATTTATCATATATCAGTTTTAGTTGCGTCCGTAGTTCACGGTGCATCTTACTTTGAAATAATGCAAAATTCGTCAATTTTAACAAGAATATGGTATTCGCCAGCTCAAAATTGGTCACGGTCTGCTTCAGGCTCTGCAATCGCGGAGCTGACCGTTGGTGATACTTTGTGGATCCAAACAGGAAATAATATGCCAATATATGGCGACGGTCATACCACATGTGTTACAATATTAAAGTTGTAAAATTTCAGGACACAACTGACATCTATGGAACAAACTTAATAAATGTAATTCATTTTTATTTGATTAATTTATTTCTATCCCTTTTTGGTCTAATTGTAACAATTTATTGATTTCAGTAGCATATAACCTATAGATAAACAATTTAGTTTTTGAAATTAATTAAACCAATATACTTGAAAGGAGTTTTGATTTTCAGCCTGCCTTTTTAGTTTAAAATATTGATTTTCTAGAATGGCCATACAATCATACAGTGTACTGTAAACCAGGAAATTTTCGCGGCAGTTTTATTTTCGCGATTTTCGTGTTTGGAATGGAAGCGCGAAAATAAAACGGCGCGAATATACTTGTCTATTATTGAAGTCAATGGTCAACAATTTTGCAGCGCGAATTCAAAACTGCGCGAACTAAAATCCTGTCAATTTACCGCGAATTAAAAACGGTGCGAAAATTTCCCGGTTTACTGGGAAATTTATCTTGACCAGAACACAATTTCATCTGAAGAAGTATTAATTACTGGTGATTTTAACTTCCATATGGACAATCCGAATGACCACGACGATTTAAAATTTCAACAATCTTTAGATGATCGAAATTTGAGCCAACATGTCACAGAGGCAACTCATGTTCGCGGTCACCTTTTGGATCTTCTCATCACAAGGACTGGTTCCAATTTAATTGTGAACAAACCTGTCGTCAACGATTCTTTTAACAGTGATGTCAATGGTAATCTATCATGTGACCATTATGCGATTAGTGCAACATTATCTTGTTCAAAGCCGAGACATCAACATCAGCAGATATCTTACAGAAAATTGAAAAACATCTGTCTAACTGAGTTTCATCATGATCTGGAGTCGCATATATCTTCAAAATTCGATTTTTCAGGTTGCTCACTAGTGAATATCTACAACGATGGCTTAAGTGAAGTTCTAAATAAACCCGCACCGCTTGTTACAAAATCATTCTTAGTAAGACCGAACACTCAATGGTACAATGATGATTTGCGTAATGCGAAACGAGAAAAACGTAGAGCTGAGAGGCAATGGCGTCGAACAAAACTTGAAGTATTCAAACAAATTTTTAGAGACAAATGTAGTCAGTTGGGAAAGTTACTGTATAAAACAAAAGAGACATATTACACCAATAAAATTGAAGAAATTGGGAATGATCATAAACAGCTTTTTAAATTGACCTCACAGCTAATGGGAAAAAAACAAAAAAGCCCATTACCAGCGTCATCGTCCGAAACTGAACTATCCAACTTGTTTGCTGATTTTTTCTTGAATAAAGTGATTACGATCAGAGAAAATCTCCGAAACGATATTTTAACAGATTTAGGTGACGATTGCTTCCTTGATTCTGATGTTCGATTCAGTGGAACACCATTACTATTGTTTCAACCGGCAACAATCGACGAAATTCAATCGATCATTGCGAAAACTCCCAAACAAGTAATGTGAACTAGACCCTGTACCCACTTTTTTACTGAAAAACTGTTTATCTGTCGTTTCACCACTTATAACTGCCATCATTAACTCTTCCCTGAATACTAGTACTGTTCCACCATCCTTTAAAGAGGCTTTGGTGAGACCGCTTCTGAAAAAAGTTGGGCTCGACAAGGAAATTCTGAAAAATTACAGACCAGTCTCTTATCTGCCATATCTATCAAAAGTATTAGAAAAAGTTGTCTCTAAACGACTTGATGAACATCTTGAAACCAACAACTTGTGCGATCCGTTGCAATCAGCTTATCGGGCAAGACACTCTACTGAAACTGCATTGACTAGGGTGAATAATGATATCAATGATGCATGAGACAAACAATCTTCTGCAGTTCTAGTGTTGTTAGACTTATCTGCAGCCTTCGATGTTATCGATCATGACATTCTGTTAAAACGACTCTCTCATTCTTATGGAATATCTGGTAGTGGGCTTGAGTGGATAACATCTTATTTGTCCGACAGATATCAAAGTGTGGTTATAGGATCTGTAATGTCTGATAAACATGAGCTTACATTTGGAGTTCCGCAGGGGTCAGTCCTCGGACCCAAGTTTTACTGTTTATTTTCGAAGCCCATTGGAGTAATATGTCGTCGACATGGTATGGAATTCCACTGCTATGCCGACGATACACAGGTGTACATGGTTATCAAACCACTAGACGACTTGAATGATCATTTAACTAGAATTGAACTGTGTGTTTCGGATATTAGCTTATGGATGTCAAACAATTTGCTCAAATTAAATCATGATAAGACCGAACTCATAATTTTTACCCTAAAACGCAACGCTCAAAAGGTACCAGATATTAAGCTTAAAGTCAGAAATAACACCATTAACAGTGTGACATGCGTCAAAAACCTAGGAGTATATTTTGATCATCATTTAACAATGGAAAAACAGGTGTCATCTCGACTGAAATCATGCTGCTACAACATATGTAATATAGGACGTATTCGCCGCTCTATAACAACACATGCATGTAAGACTTTAGTGAACTCTTTAGTAACGTCACGACTTGACTATTGCAACTGTCTACTATATAGACTAAACAAATCAGAACTAAACCGACTGCAAAAAGTGCAAAACACAGCGGCGCGACTTGTCACTAAAACAGGAAAGTGGGACCACATTACACCTATACTTGCTGAACTGCATTGGCTTCCTGTCGAGTTCCGCATTGATTTCAAAATTTTGACATTGACATATCGTGCCTTGGAAGGAACTGCGCCCCAATACATTCAAGAGCTTGTTACTCTATACTCACCGGCACGCTCACTACGATCTGAGTCATCAAAGACACTTGTAGTACCCAAAATCCGAACAAAAACGTATGGTCATAGAACATTCCAGTGGTCAGCTGCACATCTGTGGAACAACTTACCGATTGGACTTAGAAACTGTAGAACAGTAGAAAGCTTCAAACAGCAATTAAAATCTCACATGTACAAGAAAGCTTTTTCTGTGTAATTGTTTGTTTCCATTTCATTTTAGTATTGACATTAGCTCCATAGTTACTTTTATAACTACTGTACTATTTCAACTAGTATTTTAATTTTTTTCCTCCATCTATGTACATATTATATTTAGCTTTTAACTTTTTTTAAAATTTTTGTCCAGATCTTATTTCTTATCTGTGTGGTTTTATGAATTGATATGTTGTTTGACTTTTTTAATGTTTGTACAGCGCTTTAGAGTAATTTTATTGTTATATAGGGCGCTTTATAAGTGTTTTATATTATATTATTTTATTATATTATTATATTATATTTACCCCGGTAAAATGAAACGGCATGATAAAATGTTTTGGTAATCAACATTACTAAGCACTATAACATATAGCTATATTGAAAGATTCTCAACTCAAAGTAACTGCACACAGTTGTCTTCTTTATATGTTGATATTCGCGCTCGCATTTAAATCCATTGGCTTTGTGACTATGCAATTTTTGATCAAATGGTAAGTAAAATAAGTTCCTTTAACCTTGAGCTAGCTAAATTGTTTTACTGTGAACCTATTTTGTTCCACCTGAGAAAAGTTCCATTGGAACCAATATTATAAACATTTGCTTAAAATTAATTCCTTTAGGAACAAATATTAATGTTGTTTATTCTGTCAAAAACAAACATATTTGTTCCTAATTATATAATATCTTTTTTCCTTTGTAACAAATACTATTGTTGAACTAATATTCTGTCGCATTATTGTAAACCTGTGCACTTATTATTAAATAATTACATTCATTCGAAAATCACCGTATTTGATTGGCTACGAGTACTTCCGATCATGTCCGTAACTGTGTTTTATCATTCAGTAAAACTACATCAGCACACATCTCCTTGACAACGACAAAAAATTTTTTACTGTCCTCCGCCACAACGCGACGAAGGGACATGGTATGGTCTGCGTCCGTGTGTCACGTTTTTTGTGGGCGCAACTCCTCAGAAACCCCTGGTCAGAATTCATTCAAATTTTACAGGATTGTTAGTCACCATTAGTACTAGATCATATCGCATCGCCATTTTGATTTGTCAAATTTTATGGGAGTTATGGGACTTTGATTGTTTCTACAATGTTATACAATGACAAATCTTGTGGACGCAACTCCTCAGAAACCACTTGCCAGAATTCCTTCAAATTTTACAGGATTGTTAGTCACCATTAGTACTAGATCATATCGCATCGCCATTTTGATTCGTCAAATTTTGTGGGAGTTATGGGACTTTGATTATTTCCCAATGTTATACAATGGCTAATCTTGTAGACGCAACTCCTCGGAAACCGCTCGCCAGAATTCCTTCAAATTTTACAGGATTGTTTGTCACCATTAGTACCAGATCAAATAGCATTGCCATTTTGAATCGTCGAATTTTGTGGGAGTTATGGGACTTTGATTATTTCCACATTGTTATACAATGGCAAATCTTGTGGCCGCAACTCCTCAGAAATTGCGAGTCCGAATTCCTTCAAATTTTACAGGATTGTTAGTCACCATTATTACTAGATCATATCGCATCGTAATTTTGATTCCTCAAATTTTGTGGGAGTTATGGGACTTTGATTATTTCCCAATGTTATACAATGGCAAATCTTGTGGACGCAACTCCTCAGAAACTGCAAGTCCGAATTCATGATAATTTTACAGGATTGTTAGTCACCATAGGTTCAAGATCATATCGCATCGCCATTTTGATTGGTCAAATTTTACAGGAGTTATGGGACTTTATCGACTTAATGCGTGCTACAGCTTAGGAACACTTTGTCGACACATCTCCTCAAAATCCAATTAAGGGATTTTGCTTAGCTGTTTGCCACCTAATGCAGTTGATCATATCTTGCCGCCATTTTGATTCGCAAAATTTTACTTGAGTTATAAGACTTTATCGACTTTACTGCGGCAGGGGACATAGCTACGCGTAGCAATCTTGTTGTCATAGTTTTTATTTTCGTGTAAAAGCGTGGACCGTAGCACATTTTTAACATGAAGCGCTAGCGCACTTCATTAAAAATGTGCCACGCTTTTACACACTCCAATAAAAACTACAAAATATTGCATTCAATTCTTAATAAAATTACTAAGAAATTTTTATATAATAAAATTACTATGAAATTTTTTCCAATCACCTTATACAAAATAATTAACCCTTGAACATTACAGGTAAAAACTTGCGCACTTGTAAGGTACTTTACTCGCACATTTGAAATGTATTTTAATCCCCTAATTCGCACAGTTGAAATGCGGCCTATATTCCATGTTATTGTATAGTATTTGTAATGTGCAATATTCCAAAATGTATATAGGGGGTCTCAAGGGGGATTTCTTTCCTGAAAATCCCATCAATTTTTGTCAACTATCCCGTTTCACGGGAAGGAAAATATTTTACGAATTCTCTTAAAGATGATGATTAAGAAAGAATATTTGTAGCTCGCGGGCACGAATGTCCAGAGAGCTATTGTCATACTCCCGGTATCGGTGTTGGCATCGTTGGCGTCAGCAAAACTTTAACATGGCTTGTGGAATTGAGACCTGAATAGCTAGGATGTTGATATTTGGTATGTGACTTCCTTGTGATGAGAGCTTTCTTCTGGTACCATACTTGTAGACATTTTGACCTTGACCTTGCCCTTAGGGCAACTTCCTTATGATGAGTGTTTTCTAGTGGTACCATATTTGTAGACATTTTTACCTTGACTTTGCCCTGAGGGCAATTTTAAAAAAAAAAAACTCTAACCTTGCCTCTAGAAGGTAGGCTTTTAGTGGTAGGGTGAATTATATATTTTGTATGTAACTTCCTTATTGTGAGAGCTTTCTTGTGGTATCATATTTGTAGACATTTTGACCTTGACCTTGCCCTGAGGGCAGTTTTTTTTTTAAACTTTCACTTTGCTTCTAGAATTAAGTTGTGTAGTGGTAGGATCTTCATATTTGGTATGTGACATTCTTTTGATGAGAGTTTTCTAATGGTACCATATTTGTAGACATTTTGACCTTGACCTTGACCTTTTCCTGAGGGCATTTTTTTAAAAACTTTAACTTTGTTTCTAGGATGAAGTTGTTTAGTGATAGGATCTTTATATTTGATATGTGACTTTCTTGTGAAGAAAGCTGTTACTTTTGAATTTATTGTGCATTGAGGTTACTGGAATCCCCGGCGAGCTATGTTGTCTTCTGACAATTCTTGTTTAATAGACTTATTATGAAAAATTGTGCACACGGTAATACCTGTTACTTTTACTGCTTTTGAATTAAAGGGGGCCATTTGAAGGGACCAAAATCTTACAATTATAAAGTGACTAAAATTTTAATGTGGTTTGTTTCTATGGATTCTTTTTTTAGCTCACCTGACCCGAAGGGTCAGTGTGAGCTATTGCCATCACTTGGCGTCCGTCGTCCGTCGTCCGTCGTCCATCGTCCGTCCGTCCGTCGTCTGTTAACTTTTCACATTTTCATCTTCTCCTCTGAAACCACTGAAGCAAATTCAACCAAACTTTACAGGAATGATGTACTAAAGGTCCTTTACAAAGATTGCTCATTTCGTTTCGATCCGATAAAAAACATGGCCGCCAGCGCGGAACTTAGGTTTAACATTGGACCCTATGGGAAAATTCACATTTTCTTCTTCTCCTCTGAAACCACTGAAGCAAATGCAACCAAACTTTACAGGAATGATGTACTTAACGTCCTTAACAAAGATTGCTCATTTCGTTCCGATCCGATAAAAAACATGGCCGCCAGCACGGAACATAGTTTAA
>MJUU01055184.1:53949-64906 GCA_002080025.1 Modiolus philippinarum | reverse complement strand
AGTGAAATGATACTTTCAATAGGAAGAAAAACTTAAGAACTGGCTTGTTCGAACAGAACTTGATACAGATAATATTTTGTTTGGACTATAGTTTGCGCTTCAAGAGGGGGCAAATGATATTGGTTCTATTGCATATGGTTTAAAATAAGCAAGAGATGGACAGATGTGGGCAAAATTGGCAAAGCTAGGAAAAGAAATTTTTGGAAGAAAAATTGAAAATAATGAGAAAATAGTAAAGAGAGAAAAAGGTGTAGTTTTATTCTTGCTGTCTCTTATTTGGATATTCCCACCAATAGTGCACGTGCAATAGTGTTTTTTACGGTCTTTGTTTTGTAAGTTTTTACGAAAGGATGAGGAGTAAATGAACTTGAGACCATAACACATGTGTTAACTCAAACTGCAATTAATTTTGATAGGCTGTATTTCCATTTCGGAAATTGATTCCTCATCAGCAGTACTAGAACCCCAAAAATAGGAAACCAACGCTTTATAAGTTGTTTTACCAACTCCACACTGCAAGACAAACTCCTGTACTAAAAATTTTACGAAAGGATATGGAGTAAATGAACATGAAACCATAACACATGTTAGCTTGTTAGCTTTATCAGCTAATTTACATGTGAAGAATTTGCAATTAACAATATGTTGCTTTCTTTTCTTCAGAATCTTGTTCATCATAAAATTGAGGTTTTTGTATCTGATGCAGACCCTTCAAGTCAAGTTTTTATCAAGATATTCAATGTAGTGACCTTGAGCTTATTGAGCGAAACTTTGTAAATCTTCCATATGGCGACAGTGTTTTAGCGACGAGCATTTTTTAAACATCTTTTCAAACTACGTTTTTGTCTCATTCTATTCTTTTTCAAGAATGTGGTCTTAGAGTTAGTAGTCTACCTGTATAAAGATTCATCCGTGTAGTTTTTTCTATAATAAAGGGAAGCAGGTTAGAGAAAGTGGTGGTTTGGGTACCCATAACCTATACAACTAGCTAGTGTCAGTACCAAAACCACCTACCCCCGAGTTCTGATCGTAGTTCACATTTGTCTTTGTTTGTTATTTGTGTTTCCGTTCGGGTGAACTGTGGCCTGTGATTGTAATCTTCGGCCATGTTAGGTGTTTTAGAAGCAGACCATTCGATAAGGGTAATAAACCTACTTTCGTTATTTCTATAAGAAATTAATGAAAAAAGTGGCCAGCTCTTACAAAAATGCCAAAGAGTCACAAGAGCCTTCGCGGACATGTCAAGTGTCTCGCGATTCGCGTGAGATTCACGCGAAGCTTATGAAAATTTGCGGTAAATTCCTTTGATCTTTTATTTTTTTTTCTTTGATCTTTGACAAGTTTGGCAAATCTCACGCGAGGCAACTTTCAAAACTTGACAAGTCTGCCCTCAAAAGTGTCTACAAATGTGCACTGTCGCTTTGTATGTACTCAGAATATAAATGACTTTTTTTTAAATTAATAAAATCGTGCTTTATGATAGGTCTTATGACATAATCCATGTTTACTTGATAAAAGATTGTCACAGCTTTCCGCTGATTCATTTTACAACGATTACTATTAATAACTTAAATATAAAATTTGCAAGCCGAGACAAATCGATATTGATTGTGCATTCAATTTAGTTCTATTTATGTATATGGAAGGTGAATGACACCATTCGAGTGCATGTAGCTTAACTTAGTTTTGAAACGTTTTAAATAGTTGGGTCATTGATCGAAGAAGAATGCAGGACGTTCCGACCGAAAGTGAAATTATTAAATCTTTGACCCTTGACAAAATTGCAGACGTGACTTTATAAATTTAAAGAGTAAAAAAGATAACTGATTATTTGAAATAAAAGCTGGCAAAATATATTAATTTCTTGTTCCTTATACGAATTAAATTCGTTATAACAAATTCCAGAATTCGTTATAACGAATTCAAAAATATTTTTGATAGGTCCTAAATGGGCTTCCGTAGTTATGCCACCAATGCCACTCTGTTTAGCTTTGTTTGGCATTTCGACATCTCGACATAATTGTTTGAAAGTACAATAATGACGGCAAACAACATGAAAAGGAAAAGATAAAAACGAATAAAGCAGTATAAGAATTAATTTCTGAAAAGCAAAAAAAAATGGATAGGGTAATGGATAAAAGATGTAAGAGAATTAATATATACTGGAAAAAAAGATTGTATAAGTAACATCAATTACATTTACCAAAAATTAAGATTATATCGTTACAAATGCCGTAAATTCAGTGAATGAGGGTTCTGCCCTACCAAAACCTATCCTCTTTGTGGCCACTGGCATATAAGGTCAAGACATAATCCCTTCATCTTTTTCTCTAATTTGCTATTGTCCTTGCTGGTGCACAGCTGTACCATATCTTATTCGGTTGTCCTCCTCCATGTTGTTTTAGGTCGGCCACCTTTGCTCTTTCCTTCAGGGTGCAGGTGCCATGCAGTTGATGTTGTGCAAATTCTTTTAATATTAGTCCTTAGTATACATGGCCTTCCGTTTCCTTTGGTCTATACGGCTGTTGATGTAAGAAGTTCCTGGTCTCCTGTGCAGTTCCTTGTTTGCTCTGGCTATCTTATTCTTGAAATCTGTCTGAGGCATCTATTTTGGAATGTGTCTAATCTCTGCAATTAAGTGCAAAAGAAATCAAAGAGAAAAATATAAAACATATTAAACGCCGAAAAACAACAAATCATCTAAGGATACTAAAGATGACACCAAAAATAAACTTGGTTCAATGCTTTGCAAATGGCATATTTTTCCAACTTTCATCAGATTTCAATTTTTGTTTATTATACTGATTTCATATTTACCTATTGTTAGGGCAGCATTGGAGTACTAGACGACTGGCTTGTGACGCCCTTTTGGGACTGTTAGTCCAAATAAAGATAAACAAATAAGGATGATTCTTAGGACGCCCCTACCAACCACGCAAAAAATGAATCTTGAAACGTGAATAAATAAAAAAAAATTACAATATGCATATTCAATAGCTATGTCTTGAAGTTGTGATTAGACAATATTTTATGAAAAGATATGGAATAAATGAACATGAGACGAAAAGATATGGAATAAATGAACATGAGGCCATAACACATAAGTTTACTCCCAACTGCAATAATTTTTGCTTGTCGATGGTATGTATTCATATTTTTATTTTCATTATTTTTTTTCAGTATGTCCCATCGAAATTATACATATCTGGATTCTATAAATATATTTGCCGGCTCAGAATCTACTGCATTATGGGTAAAGTGTACACCCAAAGCGGTTTGATAAGCTTAGAGTGTAATCAAGTTAAAGTTATTGGTTGAAAAATTGGTAATGGTTCTGGAGCTGGCATGTCAGTTAACTGCTAGTAGTCTTTTGTTATTTCATGTTTATGTCCGTATATTTAGTTCTTTCAGTTTCATTTTTCACAATGACTCAGTCCTGTTGCTAACTGAATTTTACTGTTGTTAATATTGTTTTTTATTTATCACATTGGTTAGGGGGAAAGTTTGGGCCCAAAAAAACTAGTTAAGCCCCGCCACAGCAGGTTTTCGTCTGTCCTAAGTCGGGAAATTTTTTAAGCCTTTGTGTGTCTTGTCTGTTTTCTACTTAGTTTACTTTTTGTCTATAGGAGTCTAGCATGGCCTTTATTTCGCTGTACTTGATTACTCTTTATTTAGGGGACCGACTCCGACCTGCCCGACCTGCAGTTGGGTGTGGAGTTTCCTCACCGTTCATTGAAGATCTTATGGTGGCTTTGAGTTGTTATTACTCCCCTTTGGGTTGTTGTCTCTTTGACACATTCCCCGTTTCCCTTCTTCTTTTCTATTTGTTGGTACAACAAAATTCTTCAGTTTCTGAACATTTACAATTCACTTAAACTGACATATTTTTGAACTGGACTATATCTAGATTTATCGTTCATCAGTTATAACTTTCTTTGATCTATAAGAGCTGATGATATTAGTATCTCTGAACTTGCTTTGATACACGAAATGATCGGGTCACTGTCGAGACGTCACTTGATAGCTATATATACGACTTTGCACTTGATGTCCGAGTTCATGAGCATCATATGAATGAAAAGTTTGCAAAATTACGAAAATACCCAAGTTATATAACGAACAGTAAATTTTGTTATGCTGTACATGTGTTTCAAGGAGTTACCTCTCATCAGCAGCATTAAAATCAAATACTATGCACCATAATCGAAAAATAGTCAGAAAAGAAGTATTAACTATAAAAAAAATATCAAAATGGGTAGCAATCTCCGGTACCAAGAACATCCATTGAGTGAAGCCTTAGTATTTTAAAGGGGTTAGAATTTTGATTGATTGATTGATGTTTTACGCCAACTTCAGCAATATTTCAGCTATATTGTGGCGAGAACTGTTAAGTATATTGGACAATAATGTTGAATAGATAAAATAACAATATAAAACCATTGCAGCTTTATACAAGTAAAACAAGAGTGAAGTTTGATGAAAACAGTAAATTTGTATAAGACGAAAGGTAAAACTTTCATGGCAGACAAATCTGACTATTGGACTGGTGAATACTATCGGAGACCTCTGATCATCAGCAGTGGCATCTGTCCATTGGTTTCAAAAATACTAAAGTATCCAAGTTTTATAATGAACAGTAAATTTTGTTATGCTGTACACGTGTTTCAAGGAGTAACTTTTAAATCAAATACTATGGAAAGCCATAATGCAAAAAAAATAGTCAGAAAAGAAGTACAAAGAATATCAAAATGGAAGGCCAAATCCAGAACCAAGGAAATCTACCTAGTGCCATACAGGGAATAAAGCCTTAGTATTTTAAAAGGGTTATAATTTTGATGAAAACAGTAAATTTGTATAAAACGCAAGGTAAAATTTTCATGTCAGACAAGTTTAAGTATTTGACTGGTGAATTTCATTTAAATTACAACAATATACATATTTTAATATAAGTGAATACAAAATTTCTTAATACAATTAGCAATGAAGAGATGTGGAGAAAATTTACAAGAGACAAAATCTTTATAAATACATGGTTAAATAAAGCAATGGAATAACACTTTTATTGCTGATCGTCAACTTGAAGTTACAATGCTCATATCGCATAGTAAGTGCAAGAGGACACCTAGCACCGGTTTGAGCGAAATTAATTGCTATGTGCCGAGCAAAACTACATTTATGTCGCTTTACCCGTGTAAACGAGATCGTCAACAAGCACAAAATTAACTGGCGGAAGAACGAACGGAAGAACAGACATCATGACTACTCAATACCGCTAATGTATAATCGTGGAAAACTGACGTAGGATAAACTTGAATAATTTTTCTTTGCTGAGATACGCTATTAAAATGTTTTCATAAAGTTGTGTGCCATTGCGACTGTCCTTGGATTCTATATCTATTTACGTTTGTCTTTTTTATTTCATTTGTGTTTTTTTCATATGTAATTCTGCCGATTGTGTTCTGTAATTGTAGGCGTTTTCTTTTATCTTTTTATGCCTAAAGATCTTTAGAACGGGCATATTGTTTTTTACCCTGTCTGTCTGTCTGTGTTATGTATGTATGTAAGTATGTCTGTCTGCCTATCTGTCTGTATGTATGTATGTAAGTATGTCTGTCTGTCTATTTGTCTTTCTGTCTGTCTGTTTGTCTGTCTGTTTGTCTGTCTATCCGTAACTTTAACCTGGCTGATAACTTTTGAATCATATGCGATAGGCCCTTAATATTTAGCTTGTATATTGGTCATATGATGCTGAACAGGATTGTGCAAATTTTACTTACACCAGAGGAAAGGTGAAGGCCACAGAAGTCAAAAGGTCAAAATCTAGATTTTGCTTTTAACTTGTTAATTACAAATGCAAGACGTTTGATATTCTATATGATTTCTACTTAACCTCATTTACTAGTGTATACTAGTGTAGCATTAATTTTGTAATTAGACATGATGGCTACCGGGTGCATACTGTTTCACGAGCACATATTGTTTAATATGAATTGTTTTGTGACAATGAAAGGTCATATATTTAAAAAAATAAATATTTATGAATTATAATGTTTTTACTGTAGGGATGGCAACTTCCCAGAAGTACTGTAACAAATTATTTGGAAAATCTTTCGACCGATGAACCGGTTAACCGATGTTTGAAGAATTACTATTTTGCAGATAGGATGAAAAAATTCAAGATTTACACGTTCTTTCTACAAATGACAGATACTAAAGTGATCAAATAAAAAAATATTTGATTTTACGATATTTCCACTTAATTTAATCTTGTAAGCGGGGCACTTTATGATAATTAAATGTTTATAACTGAAGTAATTACTAATTAATGAACCGTTATATAAACAAGTTGTCAATTATTTTGTCTTTGATTTGTATCCAATGGCGGAAAAATACAAATACACTGATTTCCGACTGCACAAATAACAGCAAACTACTGAAATAATTTTTGACGCCGAGTACTCGAATACCGAATTTGATAACCGGTTACAGCCTCTTCGACCGATTAATCGAGTAACCGGTTACTCGTTGCCATCTAAAAACTTTTTAGATAAATGTACATTGTGTGAGTATTATTATCTTTGTCGTGATAAACCAAACACTTTTGTTTATGTTTGTTGTATTCTCATGGATTAAAGCTTTGACTTACCAAACATGATTCCTGGTGTTATTTTGTACTGTAATTATATGTATTGCCATCAACCCCCAAGGGAGTAAAATAGTGCTTTTCAATAAAGTTAAGTGTATTCTGCTGTTTGAATACCTTGAATAAGATGTTTCCTGTAGTTAGTAAAAATAGGTTTGTAGTTAGTAGTCTGCCTGTATTGGGTTTTATTTGTACGTTTATTATACAATAGGGAAACAGGATAGAGAAAAGGGAGGTTTGGGTACCCATAAACCGGTTAAACCCTACCGCTAGCTCTTGCTAGTGCTGGTACCAAGTCCGGCTATCCCGAGTTCCTATCGTTGTCCATGTTTGTCTTTTGTCGTTTCATTGTTTTTGTGCGGTTCCCTGATGTATTGTGACATGAGATTTTGGTTTTTGGACATTGTTGGTGTTTCCTGTTATCTTTTTTACATTATTTTGAGTAAAAGTAAAGATACCGAAATTGTCAAAATTGTCACTGTATAATAGGAAACACTCATTTAAGTCTCTGATATAAGTTTAGGTAGTGCACCATGCACATCTTTTGAGTTTTTTTGTTGTGACTTTTGTTCTTTTTTATTTGTTTTCTGTCTGTATCAAAATGTCCGAATATCCAACTGATTTAAAAGTGTATGAGTATTATTCTTTTGTTAAAGTTTTGGTATCAATATAAAAGGTTGTAGTGTATATACATACCCATGTATAATGTTTTATGGCTTGATTGCAATATTTGATCTCGATGTATGACGTTATTTGATCTCCACCGTCAGATTTGTAGCCAAATTTTGTCCGGTCAACGAACTTGAAAATATTTCTACAATTAGTAACATTGTTTAACAGTTGTTAGTTGGCATTATGTCCAAAATTTAACGTCCATTTATAGTTCTTGACTTGAAAGAGATCCGGGCGATATATTCGTAAATAAATTGTGATTGTAATGTGCAAAGTATATGATAAACACTATTCAGAATCCCTAATGTCAGCATAAAATGTACTAGGGTAGAGTACAAAGACTTTTTTGTGTATTCGATAGTTTTAATAAGCAATAGGGGATTTTATTTGGCTATCATTTGGCAAATAAAACAAGAAAAGATATGGAGTAAATGCTCATGAGACAAAGTATGTACAACTAAATGGTAAAACCAAGCAATGGATCAATGCTTTTATTGTTGTTCTTCATGTTGAGGTCACAATTAGGGGTCGTCTCTTTGTTGAAGGCCTAACACCCAGTGTTTGAGCACATTTCATTGCTAGACGAAGAAGCTTTATCCATTTCAATTTGTCTCTCCAAGAATGTGAGATCTTCAACAAACATGAAATTGACTGGAAAATGTTGTCATCCATTTCCACGTGGTATTACCATATTTACATTGTATCAGTGTTTCCACTTGATTTTCATGGGACGTCGTGGGCGACTTTGTCTAGAAAAATTGTATATTTTCATTTCCATTTCTTAAAAAATTATTTATTTTCCCCAAATTCCACATCTTATTTATTTCTACAGTCTATTTAAAACAAAATTACATTAATTATTTCATGGCAACTAGAATTAAAATATTTATTTTCACTGATACTAAGATGTTATTTACAAAGTCGTCCCTACAATTCATAATAATTTCGGTATTAGGTTTTTATCACCACAGGGCCGATGACTCTGTCGGTGGACTGTAAGTCCCTGAGGGTATTCAGCAACCTATATCCAGTACTGAGGTGCTGGCCTGAAAACCGATTTGTTTGAAAACTTCCAATATCTGAATTTAAGAAAATTTTGTTCAAAACTACGGAGTATCTCCCCCTTGCATAGCTCTATCCTTAGCTGATCTTTGGCTTTTCTTTTCTTTTGGGTTTTACACATACCGTATTTCGGTTTATGGATTTCAAAATGTTTTGATTTGATCTGCACTGAAGAGACATAATTTGTCGAAATGTGTATATGCAGAAACCAAATTCAAAGCAATTTTGGTATTAGGTTATTTATTACCCCTCGGCCGACTGTTAGTTCCCGAGACTATTCACCATCCCAGTAGTCAGTAACTAAGTGCTGGTCCGAAAACCGATTTTATTTGAAAACTTGCAATATCTAAATCTAAGAAAATGTTGTTCAAAACTAAGGAGTATCTCCCTCTTGCATAGCTCTGTCCCTAGCTGATTTTTTGCTTTTCTGATTTGAACCTTTTGGTAATTTATTCCCTCAGGTTTTACACATATTTCGGTTTATGGATTTCCAAATCTTTGAATTGATCTGCACTGAAGAGACATAAGTTGTCGATATGCGCATATGCAGAAACTAAGTTCATAGTAATTTCGGTATTATATTATTTTTTACCTTGGGCCGATACTTCTGCTGGTGGACTGTTAGATCCCGAGACTGTTCACCATCCCAGTAGTCGGTACCTATAAGTGCTGGTCCGAAAACCGATTTTATTTGAAAACTTGCAATATCTAAATCTAAGAAAATGTTGTTCAAAACTAAGGAGTATCTCCCTCTTGCATAGCTCTGTCCCTTGCTGATTTTTGGCTTTTCTGCTTTGAACCTTTTGGTAATTTGTTCCCTCAGGTTTTACACATATTTCGGTTTATGGATTTCCAAATGTTTTGAATTGATATGCACTGAAGAGACATAAGTTGTCAAAATTCGCAAATGCAGAAACTAAATTCACAGTAACTTCTATATTATCATATATTACCATTTAGTGAGTAATCACTTATTGTATGAATATCAGTCAGGGTTTTTGTCAAATCACTCTACTGTGCACCAACTTATTGAACTGTATAACTCTATTTTAAACTCGCTAGAAAAAAGAATTCAATTGTTTTGTATTTCGTGATTTTTAAAAGCTTTCGATAAGGTTTGGCATAAAGGGTTAATACATAAAATGGAAAAATATGGAATAGCTGATAATTTACTTGGTTGGTTTCAGGACTATTTACATGATAGAAAACAAAGAGTTGTAATGAAAAATTCTTTCTCATCTTTTTATTCTGTATCTGCTGGAGTGTCACAAGGGTCTGTTTTGGGACCTCTTTTATTTTTAATCTATATTAATGATATTGGAGAAAGTCTTACATCTCTTAGTCGATTGTTTGCTGATGATACTTCCTTAGGTTATTCAAGTTCGGATGTTAACGGAATAAATTTAGTAATAAATCAAGATTTAGTCAAATTAAATCAATGGTCAGAGAACTGGAAAATGTCGTTTAATCCAGATAAAACGGATATAATGATATTTTCTAATTGAGACGAAACGGATTTATTTGATTTCAGATTTAATAACCAATCAATATCTTTATCATCTAGTCATAAACATCTAGGAGTTACCTTCTCGAGTGATGGGAAATGGAATGTTCGTATTGAAAATATAGCTAGAAGTATTTCTCAGCACTTAGGGATGTTAAGAAAACTTAAATATAGTCTTGGTAGGGAAAATCTTGAGAAAATATATCTTACTTATATACGTCCTCTTTTCGAATATGCCTGTGAAGTATGGGATAACTGTGGAATTTTAAATTCAGATAGAATAGAAAAACTTCAGTTAGAGGCTGCTAGATTTTTACTGGATTACCAATATTTACAAAAACTGAATATCTGTATTTAGAAACTGGTTGGGAAAGTCTGATTAGTAGACGCAACAAAGGAAATTGCGTTTATTTTACAATATTTTTATAACAGAGCTCCAAGCTATCTATCTAATCTTATCCTTCCTACTATAAAAAGTACAACCGTTTATCCTTTAAGAAATGGAAATGATTTAATAATCCCATTCTGTCGACTTTCTCTGACTGAATCGTTATTCGTTCCGTCTACTGTTAGAGAGAGGAATAAACTTGAACTATCTCTCCGAAATTTAGATAACATTGCTAAATTCCGTACAGTTTTAAAAAGGAAATTTAATACTCGAGACACTATCCTTCCGAAATATTACTCTTATGGTCCTAGAAAATTAAATGTGATTTTAACTCAGATTCGATGTCATGCTTCATTTTTAAATTATGATTTGTTTAGATTCAATATAATTGCTAATGCATCTTGTGCATGTGGTGCTCCTTGTGAGAATGCACATCATTTTTTCTTTCAATGCAAACTGTATGATAATTCTCGTAACGAATTGTTATTGTATTTAAGACAACTTAATGTTCCTATTAATTTATTGCTGGTAACATGTGGTAGTTCTCAATTAAGCTATGATGAGAATTGTGGTATCTTCAGACAGGTGTATAAATTTATAAAGTCATCAAAGAGATTCCTCATTGTATAGTATACTGTACTTAAGAGACGTCTGAATCAATCCATTCACTCATAAAACTGTTTATAAA
>MJUU01055184.1:22064-38936 GCA_002080025.1 Modiolus philippinarum | reverse complement strand
GGAGTATGAGCGTCAGATTTCATAACCATTCGATATCCTCGGGTTTTATTAGGGCCCCACCATGAAATGGCGGCGCCCTATAGTAATCAGCCTGTCCGTCCGTCTCTCCGTCTGTCTGTCCGTCAGCGTTTTCTATGTCGTACAATAACTCAAGAATGCCTTCACCGATTTTTATGATTTTTTTTTACTCAAAGTTGAACTTGACTAAAGGAAGCTCCCTTTCGTTTTGAGGAAAATCGGAAAATGATTTTTGGGGAAAAAACTTCATTTTTATATGAAAAAGTGCATATTTTGAGAATTAACTCTATGTCGTACGATAACTCAAGAATGCCTTCACTATTTTTTTTTATTTCTTTACTCAAAGTTGAACTAAAGGAAGCTCCCTTTCGTTTTTGAGGTAAATCGGAAATTGATTTTTGGGAACAAACTTCGTTTTTATATGAAAAAGTGCATACTTAGAGAATTAACTCTATGTCGTACGATAACTCTAGAATGCTTTCAACAATTTTTTTTTTCATTTTGATACTCAAGGTTGAACTTGACGAAAGGAAGCTCCCTTTCATTTTTGAGGAAAATCGAAAAATGATTTTTGGGGAAAAACTTTTGTTTTTATATGAAAAGTGCATATTTTGTGAAATAACTCTATGTCGTACGATAACTGAAGATTGCAATTAGGGATTTTAAAGATTTTGATACTGAAGGTTGAACTTTACCAAAGGAAGCTCTCTTTTGTTTTTGAGGAAAATCAGAAAAAGGATTTTTGGGTGGAAATTTTGCATTTATATGAAAAGTGCATATTTTTAGAAATAGCTCTATGTTGTTCAATAATTCAAGATTGCTTTCAAGGGTTTATATGATTTTGATACTCAAGGTTGGACTTGACCAAAGAAAGCTGCATTTCGTCTTTGAGGAAAATCTTATATAATTTTGGGGGGAAAAACTTAGTTTTATATGAATAAGTGCATATTTGAGAATTAGCTGTATATCGTACAATAAATTAAAATTGCCTTCAGTGATTTATATCGTTTTGATACACAAGGTTGGTCTTTACCAAAGGAAGCTCCCGTTTGTTTTTGAGGAAAATCCAATTTCCATGAAATTCCGCAAAGAGGTTTTTTGGACACACAACGGGGTAGGGCCCTTTCTGACTTTGTCAGTATTCTAGTCCATTTAAACATGGGTAACTTTTTTGCACATGTATCATATTTTCTTGTTCAATGGTCACTTTAAATTGCATAAAATAGACAATGTACAAAATTTTATATACTTCCAAATATATTTTCATATATGTTAAAGCATATAAACAGGAAATGGAAACTGAAGGGAAAACTCCAGAGAGAACTGTTTCCCGCCAAAATTTTGACGTCTTATATTTCAAAAATTCTTTCATTGATTTTCAAAATTTTTTGATCATTTTGTTCTATTAGCAAAGTTCTTAAAAAAAACAAAAGATCATAATTTTAATTCTAATTACACCATTTCTGAAACTCGTACTCCCTTAAACGTTATTTGGGTCGTCTTTTGTGTCTTGTTGATTACTCTTTGTTGGTTGTAGGTTCGGTTTTCTTTTAATGTCGTTGTTGCTGTTGTTTCTTTAAAATCTCGTTAAAAATGTAAAGTATTGTTTGTTCTTTTAATCTTTCAATCAAAATTATTATTTCTTATATTGTATTTATAAAATATACCTTGTAAGGTATCACGATCTTATTTATTACTTAACTTAATTATGATTATGCAGCGAAAACAAAAACGCTTCCTCGTGTTGTTTATTTTAAAGTGTTCTCCAAGATAATGCTTCAAGCACATTAACCACCATATTCTTCACATTTCTTCATTTTCGCTACTTGATATATTATTATAAACATTCTTAGCGATTGAAATTTTAAATGCATTGAAAACTAATGAATTCATCTTTACCCACATATCTGGTTATATTGTTGCAGTCAAAGAAGTGGCAAAACTTTCAGTTTACTGACATTAAGATTTACACACTAAGCTCTCATGCTACGACAACATTGTATACATTTGTCAGGTTTTTTGTCCGATATATCTACAATGTAGACATTTCACATCGATAAATCTAACACATTGTGTAATCTTATCTTTACTTCAATACAATAAAAAAAAATACAATAAAAAAAAAATTGCCACTTCTCCGACCGCAGTAATATCTGAACTTAACTTTTCTGCAGTAGAATTTAGAAAATGAACATCTACAAAAGGCAGTTTTCCACACACAGAAGAATTTCTGTCTACCCACCTACCCTTTCGGATCAAGAAGTGCTTGTTAATCATTTCAATCCTCACTGACACGGGCTACAATAGGCTTTTTCGATAAATCAGTTGGTCCGCTCTTCGGTTTCGGCATTTAAATACAATGGAACAGTGACGGGAGACGCGTGCCACGCGTGGAGCAGATCATGTTTACCCTTCCAGACACCTGATAATACTCCCGGTTTTCAGTGGGAGTTCACACTGTCAGTGGTTTAGTTTCCTGTCTTGTCTTGTTTATCGCCTTGTCATTCTTAGTTTTGTCGACGTTGGTAATGTTTGTGATACCGATTTGTCCTTGTTATTGTCCGAATACTAAATAATTATATACAAGCTTTTCAAACTTTTAGCTAGGTTCTGTTTGAGGGTTAGAGAAATAACACGTACCATGGATTTTAATTGGTTTGTCTAAGGGTTAGAAAATGACATTAACCAATCAGTCACCAAACAAATCTTTCAACACCATAATTTTATCTGGCTGTGTGACGGGTGCCATGCGTGGAGCAGATCAGGCTTACCCTACCGGAGCACCTGATGATACCTCAGTTTTCATTGGGGTTCACACTACTGGTGCTTTAGTTTTGTGGCGTTCTTCCTTTTGTTTATTTGTTTTGTCTTTGTCATACTGTCGCAATTCGTGTTGCTGTGAATTGCCGTGATTTTGGATTTATGATTTTAGAATTTCCCCTTTCCTCGTTCTTGCTTCGGTATTCGTTTGCCGATGTATTCCGGTTATCAAACGAACACGACAAGTTGTTCATCCTGAACACAGTTGATGACACTGTTAATATTTAGATTAACATGTCATTGATTATTATCAACTTATAGTTACGTTTATTCATATGCAGCATTTCTAACTATTTTCATTAAAATTTTAACGTTGGGTGGAACAGTTAACTGTTACCCAAATTTCCGGACGAACTGTTACATGCGCAAAAACAATGCGCAGTGCGACGTCATTCAGATTCCACCCGTGTCAGAAGTTTTTTTTTCGAGCAGAGACATATACTAATTAGAGATATAATGTATGTCTTTGTTTATAGGCAAGATTTTTTTATTGTTTATATAAGTTAATAAAACAGTTATTTCATGCCCCGTTTCAGGAAATAGCAAAACTATTGTCCCTCGATGATAGAAATGACTTGAAAACTTTTCCCTTCGGCCTCTGGCCTCAGGCAACAGTTCACAAGTCATTTCCATCACCTCGGGAAAAAAGTTATTGCTGTTTCCTTCAAGGGCATGGAATAACTGCATACTGTGACACCGCACTAATTTTGTTA
This sequence comes from Modiolus philippinarum, assembly GCA_002080025.1. Classification (NCBI taxonomy): domain Eukaryota; kingdom Metazoa; phylum Mollusca; class Bivalvia; order Mytilida; family Modiolidae; genus Modiolus; species Modiolus philippinarum. The sequence continues at coordinate 35,385 of MJUU01055184.1, read as the reverse complement.
GAATTAAAACTTATTCGGGGTTAAGTTGTGTGTTGTGAGCCAACCGTAAGAGTAATAACCGGAAACACAATTCGCTTGAACCTCCAGTTGATGGGAAAGTTCCACTCCAGAAAAAGATTACAACACTTCATGGAAAGGGCTATAATCGCGAATATAATGCCTACTCATTTTAAAACAAAGATAAATGATAGCTTAGGCAATGAAGGAATATGGAGTAAATGCACATAAGACAAAGTCTCTCCGATATATATGGTTAAACAAAGCAATGAACAACGCTTTTATAGTTGTTTTTCAACTTACATGAATTGGACATAGCTTTGCACGATGGAGATAAGCATTACGTTTGAACAATTTTCTTAAATCTACATATTGTAACTTTCCAAATATAATGCCAATATAGTAAATACCCACTGAAACTGAAAGACCACTTACGTATAAGATACCGTTCATTTCAAACAAAAGAAGTGGCCGGTATTGAATCTGGGAGGCTTCTTTTTCAACACGAGTGCGCAGGTGAAGGCTGGGGGGCCGTTAGCCCCGAGTCGTTTACTTGAGCTAGCATCCTCAATAAACACTAGACGGTGCTCTTTTTTGGACATGTAGTCATACAGATGACGGAATTTTTGAAGGGACAACAAATTTGGACTTCAGATTTTCAAATCAATGTGTTCACTCATGCAGAAAATGTGGCATCTACTTAAAATGGTTGGCCAGTTTGGACTATAGCTTCGCTGGGGGTATTGTGGTACAATTATAAACCCGATGTTTAAAACTGTAAAGATGTAAAGGTAGTTTCTGAAGATGATCATTTGACAATTTATGTCAATTAAGGTACCGACCATATAACTTGAAAAGGGAGGGGGCTATGTTTTTTTCTAAAAAAATATTGTGGAGCCGATTTTATGTGAAAACAATATTTTGGCTGCCAAAATGATGAAAAAAATTTTCTGAAGGAGGCTTTCTGTCCCAAAAAATAATGTTAATTTTGAAAAATAAATATTTTGTTGATACACGTGAAAAAAATAAATAAAAGCGCGAAAAAATTTTCTGTCCAGAACAAAACCATACCCCCTTTTCAGGTTAAATGGTCGGTCCCTAACTGGCTGCCATCCAATGAATCGATTTAAATTTTTTGATTGTAACACTGGTATTAGTCATACATTCTCAAGGACTCCCTTTTTCAATATTTACTTGTAATTGATTTGTTTTGGTCGATAATTCTTATCACTGTAGTACCCGTAACCCGGTTAGTCAAACACTAAATATTTATTTAACCCGGGTCATTTTGTCAAAAGTAGGTCGGAGCATGGAAGTTCGTTGACCTTAACTTTAAAGGTAGCTCGGGGAAGCGAGTAATAAGTATAATTTGTTTTTAATAAAAGTTTTGGCGTTTACATGTTCATAAGGAAAAAAAACTTATCCAAATAAGTTTGGTATATCCCTAAGTTTTTAGTGTATAGGTTTCAATCTGTTGGTCCAACCCTCACCCTTCGTGCCTTACCTGATTTTCATAACACTTCCATGAAAGGTCATCATAGGGAGATGTGCATATTGTCGATAAAGCAAATGGTCAATTTGATTTATTTTAAATTTAGATATGGTACGTTTCCAACTGTATCTTGGGTATTTTGTTATTTATTTGTACCTGGATGTCGTATGACAATGCGTTGCCAACAACTCCTCTTATGAAAAGTGACTTAAGGAGGTTCGCTCCTCATGTTTTGGGATTTCTGTCAGATTTTCTGAATCCTCAGGTTTTATCCATTTAAAAGCATTATAATTTTTTGCACATTGACCCCCTTATTTTTTTCCATAATTTCATTTTATACATCTTTATGAGCATTCTATAACAATTTCATTAAATTCTATTTATTCTGTCACATTCATTCATGGTCAAACCTTGTTTATGTTAATCCTATGAAAAATTAGAGGAGTTCAGTTTCCCGCCAAATTTTCAATCGTTTAAATCTCAAAAACGAGATCATCAACCTATCATTTTTTTTCACTTGAATTACTTCTTTTTTAATTTTCAAATAAAAAATCATATTTATTTGAAATCATATTTATTTTCAAATGGAGTAGCGAACCCCCTTAATTCCTTCTTCTCCAATCCTCTAATTCTTTCTCCTCCTGTGGCCATAAATAAGTCAACTCTAAAATTCTCAATCCTGAGCTGCTTTCACATCTTTAGCACAAAAGTCCTCTGAAGAAAATTTTTGGTCCCTGACTTTGAAAGCCTGTAACAAAGGTATCAAATTAAAGGAAAATGATTAAATTGACTCTAAACGCTCATTTCAAGAGTATTCCTTTTAAGTATCAATTTAAGTATCATTCGTGTCTCAGATTTTTTATACAGGATCTGGTTTGAAAATAAATGAAATTTAAATTTTAATTCGAAGAAATTTTGCTTTTTCAAAATTTAAAATTAATTTATTTGTAAACCAGATCCTGTATCAAAAATCTGAGACACAGTTTTATTTGTATTTTAATGGATCTTTCAGATAAAGCAAACAGAATTCAGCTACCAGTAAAGATGTAAAAGTTATTTTCATTTTAAAAATTTTACCTAAAAAAATCAAATTTTTGCCAAATATGGTAAATTAGACATTGATACTTAAAAGGAATACTCTTGAAATGAGCATTAAGAGTCAATTTAATCATTTCCCTTTAATATGATACCTCATTTGTCATTGTATCTTTATCAATAATTAAGTTACAGGCTTTCAAGGTCAGGGACAGAAAAATTTCTTCAGAAGATTGTCTCTTTCTCATTCAGTTGTTCTCCGTCAGGTTTCGTTTTTGGCCTTCCTCTATATTCTTCCATCTAGTGTCCTTGTCAGTGGTGTTCATGGAAAGCGGTTGCTGTCTATGCTTAGTACAAAACTTCTCCGACTCGTACAGGTGTAATATTAGACTTACCACAGTGCCTGGTCTCCTTATGTGGATGTGCATATTTTCACATTTCTGTTTGGACAACACAGCTAATGAAATGGAAATTTCGAAATTATATGGAAACTTGCAATATCAAAATTTAACAAAATTTTGTTCAAAACTAAGGAATATCTCTCTCTTGCATGTCTGTCCTTACCTGATTTTGGCTTTTCTATTTAGATCTTATTGGTATTTTGTTCTCTATCAGTCTTAACACATATTTTGGTATATGGATTTCCAATATTTTGATTTAATCTACACTGAAGAGTCATAAGTTGTCGAAATGCGCATGTGTAGAATCCAAATTAACAGCAACTTCGTTTTTGTGTTATTTATTAATACCACTGGACCGATGCCTCTGCTGGTGGACTGTTAGCCCCCGAGAGTATTCACCAACCCACTAGCCAGTACTTCGGTACTGGCCTGAAAACCGATTTAATCTGGAAACTTGCGATATCAAAATTTAACAAAAATTTGTTCAAAACTAAGGAGAGTCTCCCTCTTGCATAGCTCTGTCCTTACCTGATTTTCTATTTTCTAGATCTTAGATCTTATTGTTTATTTGTTTTCTATCCGAGTCTTTACACATATTTCGGTATATGGATTTTCAATATTTTGATTTTATCTGCACTGAAGAGACATTAGTTGTCGAAATGCGCTTCTAAAGAATCCAAATTAACAGTAACTTCGGTAGTGTTATTTGAACTTTTTGTGGAAATTGATGAAAACTCTTCATCTTATTCAAATAACGTTATCCTCAACTTCTACATGTCAAAGTTCTTCAAAATCGTTATAAAAGATATAAAAATGTATGACTTTGTCATTTGTACCTTGAATATACTTGTATTTAGAATTTATTTGTTTTTTCGTTGTCAAAACATACTAATTACGTTTCATGCATATTCATTTGAATTCATTCAATTTGATAGGTGAATATGTAAGCATACTTTCTTTCTGCCGTGCAGAATTTCCGGGTATATAAACAACCTATTGTTTTTCTACCTTGATGTTTATTCCGTCGTGGTCAGGTCTCAATTTTGATTGGTTAATTAGATGTTGTGGATATTCTATCCTAGTGCATTTTATCCAAAAGGAACACTGCCGGAATGAATCCACTGTTACAAACACTGATCACGTTGCATATCAATGTGAAGTTGCATTCCCATGAAACATATTTGTCCACATGTTCACGTGACGGATTAATTTGTAAAAATAGAATCTTAAATGTACATGATGCACTTTCCTGTAAATAAATTGTGTTTTTTAATATTTCGGTTAAAATGTAATTATAAGAATTTAATGCATTATTTTGAAGTTTCATAGGGATTATGACAGTGTTGACCGGGCGCACATTTTGAACATTAAAAATGTGCTTCGGTCAACACTTTCATATCCCAATGAAACTTCAAAATAATGCATTCATTTCTTTAATACATTTAGGACAAAATAAATGATATTTCCTAGTCAGATGAGCAAAAACAAGAAAATTACATTTGCAAATTGGTCGTTCCAGTGAACATTTATTAAAAATTCTTTAACATAACTGCCGAATTATTTCTATTAGGGGGGTTCCCTTATGAAATCACGAAATTTGAAATTTTCAGAGAGCAATTAGTTCTTCCTTACTAAACATTGTATTATGGTTGTAGTGTCATAAACGGGTGCTAAAAACGTACTGGTTTTATTTTTTGCGTTGAGTTGACACGTGCGTTAAAATCTCCATGAGCATTTCTGAAATATGGCAAGTATGCTTTAACATTGATGAACATGGACTTCTGAATTGGATGATTTTACAAAATTGCATTGCATGTGTAATTAAAAATGAGGGGAATGGAGTAAATGCACACAAGGCAGTCTCTACAAATAAATGGTAGAACATAGAAAAAGAACAACGCTTTTATTGTTGTTCTTCATTTTGAAGTCACCATGTGGCCTTCGATAGTGAGTTCAAGACGGCATGTTATTTTAAATTTGTTTTACTAATTTTTTATCATTGTATATATTTGTAAATGTATATACATGTACCACTATATCTTAAAACTTTCAGGGGAGAATAATCTCCTTTTCGACATAATTTTCGACTATTTTTCTACTTTTTTGCAATATTTCAAGTTAATCACAACCATGAAAAGCTTAAAAAAACATGTAAAAAAATAGGTTTTCCTATGGGTACCGACTGTGCATCTCTCATAGCAGATTTATTTCTTTATTGCTACGAGTCACAATTCATGGCAAAAATTAAAAAAAGATCCTTCTAAACAGCATTTAATTGATAAATTTAACAATACATATAGATATTTGGACGATATTTTGGCTTTAAATAATCCGGAATTTTCTAAATTTACAGATGAAATTTATCCTGCAGAACTTACTTTAAATAAATCCAATAGCAGCAGTGATTATACTCCTTTTCTTGACCTTGATATATCAATAAATCAAGGAGAGATAAACACTAAGGTTTATGATAAAAAGGATGATTTCTCCTTCCCTATAGTCAATTTTTGCCCATCTCGACGCCGATGTTCCATTAGCCCCTTCTTACGGGGTCTACATTTCACAATTTGTTCGATATGCACGAGTATGTAGTGATGTTTCTGACTTCAACGACCGAAATCTTTGTCTCGCTGAAAAACATCTGCATCAAGGGTTTCGATATCATAATTGATAAAAACATTCTCTAAATTTCATTATAGATACATTGACTTATTAAGAAAATTTGGTTCTACATGCAGGGCTCTTATACATCAGGGCATTTCACATCTAAACTTCTATGGCAATATCATTTACAAAGCGCATAAATTCAAAAATTGTCCTTCCAAACTTATCAATCCTTTGAACAAACTTATTCATAAAGGATATAAATACAGCATTGTTGTTAAATCTTTTCTTCTGGTTTTTGTTGGCAAAAATATTGACCATCTCCTATATGTTTTACACCATAACTAAATTTAAACAATTTTTCATATTGGCAGTATTTGGCATTGCACAATATCATGTTCTTCTTTTATAATTGATGATGTTGTTATACCAAATCTATTTAGAAGTATTTCAATTGAAGTTTCATATGTAAGAAGGCTTGATATCATAGTCAACGGAAGTTATGTCCTTAGCTAGCTGTCAGTAACTGCGAGCATTTGTCCGGACAGTACCTGTGTGTATTCTCTTCATGTTTTACTTACTTCATTGTAAGGGTATTCGTCTTGATAAGTTGGACTTTTTTCTAGTTTGATTTTAACTGTGAGTCTTTATGTGTATTTATTTTTAGCCATTCACCACACATAGGGGGAGGGTTTGGATCCAAGAAAACGAGTTTAACCCCACTGCAATTTTTGCGCCTGTCCCAAGTCAGGAATATGTTGGTCATTAGCTTGTCCCTGTCTTCTTATAAAATTTTAGTTTCTTGATATTTGGGTTATTGGACGTGGTTTGTTTCCATTGATCTATTAACTTTTTTACCTTTTTGGGGCCATTTAGGGCTTGCTATGTGGTGTGAGGTTCCTCACTGTGTTGAAGTCCGTACTGTGACCCCTAAATGCTTTGTTTTGGGTCGTTTTAACCTGGATATGGGATGCTGTCTCCTTGACATTTACCCCATTTCCCTTCTTTTTCATGGACAAAATAAAATTTTACAGAATTTAGGATTTTGTTTAAATTCTTGTTACTTTTTACAAAGTAAAAAAAAATGATTTGCGTCTATATAAATACATGTATTATATTTCCCATTTTGTAAGTTTAAACAAAAATATAAATAGGTAATAAAACACCTGAGGTATGGAATGATTGTCTCCTACTACATGTACTTGTCTGCAAAGGTCTCAGAATATATGATATGAATATTTTTACATTAAGATAAGTGAAAAGCACTATTGTATCTCTATCGCAAAAATAGGGCATGTAAATAAATAAGTAAAACGGGAGATAAATAATTAAAAATTGTAATTTATAAATAAATTGAAAACAAAATTAAAAAAAAAATAAACTTTGTAATTCCTTCCACGAAACCTTAAAAACAGCATTAGAGACTCCTTTTTCAATATTTACTTGTATAAGTACTGTGTATTTATTTGAATTTGCCTCATGTCATTTCATTTTTGTCTCGCCCGCGACGAAAGGCGCGGAAAGCGAGACATATGCGTACAAAGTATGACGGCGGCGGCGGCGGCGGCGGCGGCGGCGCCGCGGCGTGCACTTTCATGTTAAAAATTTTTTTTTGATTAGGTCATTTTCTCAGTAACTGGTAGGTCTATGGTAATTGGTAAATAGGTTGGTCTTGAGTAGTACATGACAGTCTGCTATATGGTTTTTGTCTGTGACATCAATTTCACGGTCCAATGAACATGTTAAGTTGTTGTGCTAAGTTTAGTTTCTCAGTAACTATAAGTGGTAGGTCAATGATATTTGGTATGTAGGTTGTTCTTAGATAGTGCATGACAGCCTGTCATATGGCTTTTGTCCTTGACCTCAATTTCACGGTCTAGTGAGCATGTTAAGTTTTTGTGATTAGGTCATTTTCTCAGTAACTATAAGTAATAGGTCAATGATATATGGTATATAGGTTGGTCTTGGGTAGTACATGACAGTCTACTAGATGGCTTTTGTCTGTGACCTCAATTTCACGGTCCAGTAATCATGTTAAGTTTCCCAGTGTCTATTAATGTAAGGTCAATAATATTTGGTATTTGGGTTTGTGTTAAATGGAACATGGCAGCCTGCTGTTTGGCTTTAGCCCTTGACCTCATTTTCACGGTAATGAGCATGTTTAGTTTTTCAGTATCTATCAGTAGTAGGTCACTGAAATTTTTGTTTTTGGTAGTTCATGACAGTCTGCTGTTTTGCTTTTGTCAGTTAATCTAATTTCACAGTCTAGCGAATATGTTAAGTTTTCTGATTTTGTCAGTTTGAGAATTCACATCTATTTGGGACTATGAAGGGACGGGCGAGACATCATATTGTTAATTTGTACTGCTCGATAGTTATTACCCCTGCTGTACTCGTTACCCGTTTTATACACAAATGTATAGATTAAGAAAAAACTAGAATCATTTACTTCATCCTTATCTTTGCATCGTAAGTAGGGCGGTTGGTCTATAAGTTTGTTGACCTCAACTTAAATGGAAGCCAATGGATGCGATATATAGTTATAAATTTGCTTCAACTTAGATCTTTATCATTCAACAAACGAGGCTTGATGATGTAGATTCGCAAGTTGCTGTACATGCCCTATGTGATTTTCAAAACAAAACAAATAAGAAACACAGATCCTCTCAAGCATATGTGTATATCATGAGGTATTTATGTTTGGACTGGAATAACTTTTTAGGATTTGCATTTAGATCTTGGATTATTTACACATTTTAAGATGTTACAAATTGTTGATTTATGTAAGATGACCAAGGTAACACTGTACAAAAAAGGCTTTTAATGAGAAAATGTTTTCTTGCTCATGTATAGAAAGACAAGAAATATCTCCCTGAAGCAAAATTTGATCCTATGAAATTTTGCACATAGGCTTATTCGTCGTGACGTCACAACCTCGAAATTTTTACCTGTGGATCCTTTTGGCTGGCAAGAAATCGTAATCATTAATTAGGGTCATAAAATGTCATTTTCAATTAACTTGTATGGCTTTGTTTTTAAAGGTAATTTGATGATTTCTTTTGATCTAAATTGAAGACATTTTACAGTTTAACAGGATATAAAAATTTTCGAAAAATAAAAATTTTCAATACTTAATTATTTAAATTTTTGTAAATTTTGTTTAAAACCCTCATGCAAAGCTCTGTCCTTAGCTGAGTTTTGGCTTTACATTTAGTTAATATTGGTTATTTGTTCTCTATCAGTTTTTAAACATCTTTGAGTTTATGGTCTTCCAATGTTTAGATTTTATCTGAATTGAAGAGACATAACTTGTCGAAATTCGCATATGCAGAAAATAAATTCACAGTAACTTCGGTATTTAGTTTTTTGTTACCACTTGGTCAATGCCACTGCTGGTGGACTGTTAGTCCCCAAGGGTATTCACCAGCCCAGTAGTTTTTGAGTTAATGGTCTTCCAACGTTTAGATTTTATCTGCACTAAAGAGACATAAGCTGTCGAAATGCGCATATGCAGAAAATAAATTCACAGTAAATCCGGTATTTAGTTATTTTATTTGATCTAATTGACTTATTTATAAAGTCTTCAAATTTTTCACAATTTCCGTATATTTGAAATATACATTTCAAATTATTCAGAGGAAATTTAGAAAAAGGTAAATCGGTAGGAAAAATATGAAAATCTCGAGGTTTATTATGCATTTTATAGATCCAAAATCGGACTGGTATGTAAAAAGTTATTTAAAAGATAAAATTCTGTCCCATTGCTAGACAATGCAATTTATTGCTGAAATACAATTTTGCGAACCAAAAAATTGATTTTCTGACGTCACTGATTGGATTCGCGAACAAGCCAATAGAATAATAGATGTTTTTTTCTTGATACAAGAAATATTGGCGAACAATAATGGACAAGCCCCGTATTGGAGCCAATATTTCTTGTATCAAAAACAAAACTTCTATTATTCTTTTTATCGGAAATTAACTAGATCTAAATTTTTGTAAATTTTATTGAGAGGCATAATTTGTCGAAATGTGCATATGCAGAGAATAAATTCATAGTAACTTCAGTATTAAGTTTTTTTTACCACTGGGTCGATGCCTCTGCTGGTGGACTGTTAGTCCCCGAACCGAAGGTATTCACCAGCCCAGTATTCAGTACTTCGATGCTGACCCGAAAGCCGACTCTATTTTGGAAACTTGCAATATCTAAATTTTTGTAAATTTTGTTGAAATCTAAGGACTATCTCCCTATATCAAAGCTCTGTCCTTAGCTAATTTTGGCTCAACATTTAGATCATATTGGTTATTTGTTCTCTTTCAGATTTTTTAACATCTTTGAGATTATGGTCTTCCAAACGTTTAGATTTTATCTGGACTGAAGATACATTATTTGTCGAAATGAGCATATGCAGAAAATAAATTCATAGTAACTTCAGTATTAAGTTTTTTGTTACCACTGGGTCGATGCCTCTGCTGGTGGACTGTTAGCCTCCGAGGGTATTCACCAGCCCAGTAGTCAGTACTTCGATGCTGACCCAAAAGCCGATTCTATTTTGGAACCTTGCAATATCTAATTTTTTTTTTATAAATTTTGTTGAAAACTAAGGAGTATCTCCCTCATGCAAAGCTCTGTCCTTAGCTAATTTTGGCTTAACATTTAGATCATATTGGTTATTTGTTCTCTTTCAGTTTTTTAACATCTTTTAGATTATGGTCTTCCAAACGCTTAGATTTTATCTGCACTGAAGAGACATGATTTGTCGAAATGCGCATATGAAGAAAATAAATTCACAGTAACCCAGGTATTAAGTTACAATAGTTGATGCATTTCTTGACACCAGTTACTAGCATATTGTCATTTATGTGAAGCAATTGATATTCCTTTTAATATTTGCTTTTAAATGATTAACGCAAAGTTAATTGCTAATCTATATTTCTAATAAAAAGTACCTGTTACCGGATTGGGTCAAACTACAAAATGTAAAAACTGTAAACTAAAAATTGATAAAAATTTAATCGTAGATGGACTCCTGCAAGGTCATTGACCTCGACTACAAAGAAGTCCAAAGCAGGTGTAGTAAGCTCCCCAAAGTTACTTTGTATAAAAGATTAAATAGACAAAATGCAAATAAATCTAATAGTTATTAGATTTATTTTATATTGCCATTTTGTGGCCTCCTTCGTGTTTGGTTGTCTTTAGCTTATTTTGATTGTAATCTATTTGTTAACCAATTGTTTTCTATCTGCTTTTACACGTATTTTGGTTTATGGTCTTCCAATGTTTGGATGCACACTATAGCCCTTTTATCTTTTCCTGGATTTGAACTCTCCTATCAAATGGAGGTACAAACACTCTTCGCTTCCGGTTATCAGTCGTACGGTTGGCTAACAATATACATTTTAAACCCTGAATACATTTTAATTCTAACAAAATTAGTGCAGTGTCATAGTAAACAATGACCTAGTAATGTAAATATGAACAGTTTTATAAACTGTGTTCAGGAAGAACAACGTTGATAACCGGAACTGTTTATTTGTATTTAAATGCCGAAACCGAAGGGCGGACCAACTGATTTTTTAAAAAGGCCTATACGTTGTAGAAATGGCCGTCTGTAGAAATTAAATTTACAGAAACTTATTGTATATTTATATATTTCATTATATTTTTTCAGTTATTGAAATCCCGAAAGATAATTTAAGGTCTTATGAAGAGATAAGTTGTGGATGACAGATTCAGTGTAACATATAAATAAATTGAAGAAATATTTTGTCATAAGATACACATATACCTTGTTATTATTGATTCAGTACATAAAGTGCTGCATTTACTGAAATTAAACCCATTTACTACATGTACTATGTTGGTGGAAGAAAAAGCTAATACGACCTTTCAATTGCTTTTAAGTTGTTATCGGAGACTATCTAAATGGAAATTGAGGTTTGGCGTGCCCCAAACAGGTTTAAACCATTATTTGTTTTGAAATGCCTTAACCAAGTCAGGATCAATTTTTCGTTGCTTAAAACATGCACGATCAACATTTACAACCAATGGAGCCCAAATTAACTTTTTGTCCGATCTGTTATATGACGAATTGGAAAATAATGACTACCCTTCTGGAGCACTTTGTGATCGATGTACTCCTCAGCGGTCTTAATTGTTTGATTCTTTGCGGCGTTTGTGTTATGTTCAGTTTGGTTCGTCATCGTCATTTATATCATTTCCATGTATGGATTTGTAATTATTTTAGTGGTTGCTTCTTCATTCATTTTGGAAATAAATGGTTAATTAAAAATTGTTGTTAGAAATATGCAAAATGAGCACTGAATTTGAACAGATGATGGGTATTAAAATTTCACATCAACATTTTTTTTCATTTCGTACAACTATATTATCACTGACCTTTGGTACCTGTTATAACATTAATACATCAATCTGTTGACACCAGAAATATTTTTTTCCACTAATGTAATTTTGATTTTAACATGCCAAAGATATTCTTTTAATACTTGCTTATAAAAATGATAAATGTAATTTTAATTGTAAATCGATATTTTGTGTCGGGGGAGTACCCGTAACAGGGTCGAGCAAAGGTATAAAACGTAAAAAAAAATCATTATTTGATCATAGACTGGTGCAAGTTCATTGACATTTATTTTGCAAAACTTTGACTCGGGAAATTTCCAGGAAATTCTGAAAGGCCCTTTTATATGAAATTCTACCTAGTAACCTCTTTTCAGACATCTTAAGGATTTTCAAACTGAATTTTAAACTTTTTTGATTCAAGATTGAGGAAATTTCCTAAAACTACCAAAGATCAATAGATTTGGAAAACTTAAGTAATTATACAGTTTAAAGAGTGATTTAAAAAAAAATGAACGGCAAAAACTTTGATAAGAGTTTTGGCAAATTTGCTTAAATTGTCAATGAGCACTTAGTATTTTAGATTGCACAGTTTGAAATTCCTTGCATTGATCTTCATTGAACAGTGATTTTATAGGACTTAATCGTAAAACTATTTGATTCCAGTGTTGGTGATATAAATATGAAAAAGAAAGGAAATGGGGTAAATGTCAAGGAGACAACATCCCATATCCAGGATCACTTAGGTTTTGGATACCTTCTTCGCGGTCATAGAGTTTGAATTCTATTCAGTTTATTCATTTCAGTTGTAAAATCTTCAATTCAAACGTGGAAAAGTTTCCTGAAACTCCCGTCAACATATAAAGGGATGTTTGAGATAAAGAAATATTTTGTCGTTAGTTACATACACCATATTTACATGAAATCAGTACACTTACATGTATAGTGGTCTATTGACTGAAATAAAACAAATTTACTACATCTAGTTTGTTGGTAGCTGAAATTCTGGGAACGGCAAACTTATATTTGAAAATTATTTATATTCCAATCTTTTTTTTTTTTTTTGTTTAGTTTTGGATTTTTTTATTACTTTTTGTCTTTTTTTTATTTATTTTTGTATAAACTTTTTAAATTCTTTAATTTTTTCATTTTTTATTTGCCTGTCATATATGTGTATTCTTGACCACACATTTCAAGAATTCAACTTTATGTTGCATGTTTGTGGCATCATATTAGCAACAAGAAGATGGTGTTTTTACATGAAATCTGACATTAGGAGCAATACCCCGGTATTCTTTTGCAGGTTTTTTATTGTTTGCAGTTGCCTTCAGATTCTATTAATTTTGCTTATCATTGTTCTCCCTTTTTGGCCTTTTTTTAGTTATTTACGCTATTTTGTGTGTGTGTGTGTGTGTGTGTGTGTGTGTGTGT
>MJUU01055184.1:0-16919 GCA_002080025.1 Modiolus philippinarum | reverse complement strand
ACACTCCAACGAAGATATTTGTCAATTTTCAGTCCAATAATTTGAAGACGGACGTTACGCGTCGTTTTGAAAATTGCAACGTTATAAGTTTGAAATAAGTTCATGAATGCACGTAGGTACACGCAGTTTAAATTTGTTTTATGTTTTTGCATTTTTCTTGCATTTTCTTTGTAATAAGCATTTTAATAAGCAATCAAAGTGCCGCAACTCCAAAATTTGAAAATTCTTTTTTTCCCTCGGCTTTAGGACAGAAAAAATTTACTGGAAGTGAACGAAATGTAATTATTTAATGAAGTTACGAACTTTTTTCGAGTTTAAAAGTTTCATTTCTTATTACTGAAGCAGACTGCTATCTTTTTGCACCTTCATATTCATTCAAACTTTCATTTTTTTTTTCGCTGTCCTACCTATATGATTTAAATTCTTCTCAGTTAAAAGTGAAAATAAATTAACAGTAACTTCGGTATTTTGTTATTTATTACCACTGGGTCGATGCCTCTGCTGGTGGACTGTTAGTTCTCGAGGGTATTCACTAGTACAGTAGTCAGTACTTCGGTGCTGACCCGAAAACCGATTTTATTAAAACTTGCAATTATTGCTACGGTCAACCATACTGAACAGAAGTCAAAATTTACACCCCAAGCTTACATTCTAAAATGGAGCTGTGGTCGTTAAAAAGACTCATTGTATACAACTGTAACATTTTCCGTTTGATGTGTATACACTATGTAGTTTGTTTAAGGCAACATAATGTAGCCGTGGGTTGTAAAGCTTGACTTCGAGTCAGTGAAAGTTTTGCCACTTGGTTCACCTTTGCAATAATGACGAAAGGATAACAGAAAACACTTACAATGGCCAAACATTGCAATCCCATGCCACAATCCACCAGGGAACTGCACAAGAACAACAATAAAATGACAAAGACAAACATAGACAACGATAGGAACTCGGGATAGCCGGACTTGTTACGGGCACTAGCAACAGCTAGCGGTAGGATTAAAGCGGTTTATGGGTACCCAAACCTCCCCTTTCTCTATCCCGTTTCCCTATAGTATAATAAACGTACAAATAAAACCCAATACAGGTAGGCCACTAAATCCAAGACCACAATCTTGAAAAGGCAAGAATAAGACAAAACGAAATTTAGAAAGTTGGGTCAAGGAGTGCTCACCTAGTCTGTTGGTAAAACACTGTCGCACTGCGAAAAAATAATCAAATTCAAAACTTCCCGAAGGGTTTGGTAAAAGAATTATCATGGATTTTAGTAGACATCGGGAATATCAGTGAGAGGCCAGTATAATTGTAAAATCTTCAGGTCATTGGATCCCAAAGCCAATTTAATGGAATCATGAAGAATATCCGGACAATATTCCCTATTACGTAAAGAATGTAAGTTACGTCCAATTTTTTCTGGATTATTTTATCAGTTTTTGACATTTCTTATCAACATTTCCGTAAAATCGAGGGTGAGAAATATTTCTTAGTAATAAGCTGTTTGCAAGTCGCATTATATTTAGACATCAAATGGTTCATATCTTCTATAAAACTTATTAAATGTATGAAATCTGTAACCTTGTAAAAGTTTGGATACGTTCATTAAAGTCGTCAAGAGAAGAACAGACGCGTGCGAATCGTACCAGATGAGATATATACACCCCGTAAGATGAAGCCACAGGAACGTCGACATAAAATCAAAGTACTGAAGTACTGTTTACTCGCAGTTCCGTTGGCATGGGTAAGCATATCTCCAAAATGAATGATGTTCCAGTATTATATAAAAAAAATTAGATTAATGTGAATATTGTTTTAACCAAACACTTTTTGCTTCTTTTTTTTTTATTTTGTAGCCTATATAGATAACAAAGTCCAATTTGTAAACATATGTGTAAGCCTGTCCTTATGCAAGATATCTGTGGAAACCTCTTGATAATTTCTGAACCAGAGCTCTAAGTCAACTCTCATTAATTTATGTAGACGAACTAACACATTATATCTAAGATCTTGCCCTAAACCAATCTCTTCCTATACAGTAAGCAATGCGACATATCTTCAACCGAAGCTGTATTGGTCAGCTTGATTCATCCATATTCCAATATCAAGATCTTCTGATACAGTATATGGAAAGAATTGAAATTTACTCCTCAAAGACACTCATTGCGAACAAAGATAATTGATGTATGTAACGTAAATACTTATTGCTCATTGTTAAAATCCGTGGTGAGTCAAAAATGAAAAACAACATTTTTAGCATTGTTGTGCTGCTTGATTAGCATATATTCATATTTTGAAAACAGTATAATTGATCGTATATTATACATTTAAAGAGGTAGATATTATAAAATATACAGAGAACAGCGTTTTTATAAAAAAAAATTGTCACGAAATAGGTACATTTTTTTTCATGGTCAAAAAATAAAGAAAGGATTTTTTTACCCTAATAAACTGATACAAGATGGTACAGTTTCGGTAAAGTGAAATATTTCTATGGCAATTCTCATTAACGCTTAAATATTGTACATAATTGTCAATTCTAAATGAAATAAGATCAATTTCAAAATTCATTTTTGTTCAAAATTTTTTAAGCTCCTAATTATGTAACCTTTTAAGGGCATAGTTGTCATGATGACATGTAAACAACGATGTTTTCACAGAAAAAATAAACAAAATTCTAACCATTTCAACCTCTAATAGTAACACGACTCCTAAGATAGTATTCACTGTCTTATTGTCAATTAACAAGCTGAGCACGCAGCTCGAGATTGACTTAGTAGTCACATAAAAAGGAGAAAACCTCATTGCGCATTTCTTACGCTTTATATGAAATTAATCCGCAATATAATTAGCTGATCAGACATATATTTATGTAGAATCAGCTTCTTCGATCGACGGGTAAAAATTGTTATGATCAATTAATTTCATCAATGAATACCTGTGTACTATTAAAATAATTTTAATATTACCGAATCTATCTTATTTGCTAGGTAATCGTTCGTCGGTGACGTGTATTGGACTCGATAAATGTGTGACCTATGACCTTCCAAACATGGATGAATGGTAATGTCTTGAACTCCGTGTGTCGGTATTTTGTTATTTATTTTCAACAAATTGTAATTTCATTAAAGTGACGAAAAAAGAGTAATATATTGTCAACAATGATAGGAATTACAATACATCTAACAATAAGGGATACAGTAAAAATGGTATATAAAAGGATAATAAATATTTGATATACTAACTAAATTCAAGGTCAATTATAATTACATTACTAATTATATGATAAGACGCCAACATTTTACACAGCTGATGATCATGTACAAATATATGTCAGTCATCAAAGGCAATATGATTATGTAGTTTTTATAAGATTTGAGAAAGGAAACCGAACTGTACATCATTTTCGATCATTTCTAATTAGCTGATGGAGAAGGGTGACATTTTGCAGTGGAAAATAAATAAATATGGGTTTTTGAAATCACATCAATATAAGGTCATGAATGTAGGGGTTTTGGAACACCAGCAGCAACCCTTTCAATAAAGTATACAAGTGACCCTAAAGGGCTAGCTGTGGCGCAAAAAAAAATCGTAATTAGGATTTGGAGACCCACACATCGATGTACGTAGTTTCGTGACATATTCTTGAGTTTTGTTGAAAAAATGATTTCATTTATGAATTCAATATATATATCTACAGGGTAATACAGTAAGTGAGAACCGAACCGTCAATCAAAAAGAACGAACAATCCATGGACAATGGCAACATCGGACACACTAAGAAACAAGGACACCACTCAGTAAGTACGGGACAAAAAAGAAAAATGAAGACACACATACAGATGAACAACACGGACCCAATAAAAACACAATTATAATTCTGATAACCATAGTCTCCAAACTAAAAACAAGCACTTTTGTCGGAGTAATTTGCTCATTAATTTCAGTTGGCGTTAATTGACTCAGTACCTTCGCACTTTGATTTATCAATGGCAATACACATTTTAATGTACTGCTAGCCCAGTTTATTAGTTTATTACATTTAATGCGTCTGAATCCCAGAATCTCCATCTGATCTAATAATGCATGAAAGTATCGATAATATGCCCTTTGATCCTTTGGTGAATTTGTATGCCCACTCGTCGCAACATGCTGTCAATTTAACCACATTCAGTCCTACAGATGTTTATGTTACATATCTTAATGCCATGAATACTGAATAAACTATTGCTGCGGTCAAGCAAGTGGCAAAACTTTCAGTTTACCGAGATTAAGATTTACAACCCAAGCTATCTACCTTTCACTAACTCGCCGTCGTGCAAAGACAACATTGTATACATTTGTCAGGTTTTCACGTCTGATATATCTACAATGCAGACATTTCACATCGATGAATCTAACACATTGTGTAAGCTTTGGGATTTAATCTTGACTTCATTACAATACAAGTTTTGCCACTTCCTTGACCGCAGCAATATCACCTGGCTAATTCTTCAGGGTGAATGATGTACGAGATGGGGACACTGCACAAAACAAATAAAGGTAATCATAAATGAACAAATCATCTAACAATCTTAATTTTGAAATGAAGAACCAAAGATCGTNAGTTTGACATTTTCATACGAATTGGCAAAAATATACCTAAAAATATTGTTGTATATCCTAAGTAGATATTATGTAAATACAAATACCCTATACACGCTATTTATTTACAATTAATCAGATATAAACGTGCAAATATTAATTAATAATCAAAGATCAGCCTGCATAATTTATACAATTTTAACAGCCTTTCCCGTCGTCGTTACAAATCAAAGGTGAGTGACAGACGCTGTTTAAAGACAGATGATATGGGCGGTACTATTTTGTTATTTATCCGAGTTGCCCGTTGATCCTTCCGCAGTTGAAATGCATTATCCCCCAATATAATCCCAAATGTTGGCATAAGATATATATTTTCATTCCGGATAATTTTTAAAGTGTATGGTTGAATTTGGACTGGTTTTACTTACTTATTGCACTCAAAATGCAAATGCAAGAAATCGATGATTTCTATGAGTGTATGATATTGTATAATATAGTGTGTTATTTAACCCGGTGGATTTCTCGTACTATCGTCCTGTGTGACAGCATAACCCGCAGAAAACTGCGAGTAAAAAGGGAAAATTAGTTATAGTGGAATCAAAATCATCCCTTTTATCATAAATTTAAGTTTTATTTTCTCCAGATTCAATGATGATAGTTAGATCGAAAAATTAGCAGTATTTAGAATCATTGACTGCTTTATTAAGTTTCAGTTCTTGTGGGTAAATGAGGTCAACATAGTCCAAAAACTGGGGATTGTCAATGGTAAGGATATCGTCAATATACCTGCTGTTATCGTTGAAAATTTAAATAGTTGATCACTCTTTTGTATGGTTCCATCCTGTAGTTTTTTCATAAAGTCCCGTTCGTTACAGAACAGGAAAAGATCTGCAATGAGAGGTGCACAGTTTGTACCAATAGGAATTCCAATGACCTGTTGATAGACGATGTTGCCAAAACGAACAAAAATGTTGTCCAGCAAAAGATTCAGTGCCTTAATCATGCCATCGCAAGTCCATGAACAATGTTTTTTTAATGTGATGTTAGAAATGAATCCTTGCTTTTTATTACAACAAATGAATTGTAGACCAGAAAATTTGAAAGACCATTTAATAAGTTGTCCCAATTTAGATTTGATCAATGAAGGGTAGTATAAAGTGTAGAAAAATCATAACTGTCATTAGACGAAACTTGTCTATTTATTGATTTTTGTTTATCTAAAACTTCAATGGAATATCTAAATTATACAAATTTTAAAACTAAGGGGTGTCTCCTTCATGCATAGCTCTGTCCTTAGTTGTATTTTGGCTTTTATTTCTATTTAAATCATTATGGTTATTTGTTCGCTATCAGCTTTTACACGTTTTTCGGCTAATGGACTTCCAAATGCTTTGGTTTGATCTGCACTGATGAGACATAAAACGTCGAAATGTGCATATGCAGAAATTGAATTAACAGTAACTTCGGTATTTTGTTATTTGAATAAAAGAAAATACAAAAACCTTTGATTTTTGTAAAAGATGGGTATGTTGGGGTTAGCACAATTACGGTAAGAAACTAAACACTTAGATATTATTTCAATTTTTTTTCAATAACTGAATTTCAAAATTTTTTCCAAGCTTGGTAAATTTCCTAAAAGTATCAAAGACCACTTTGTTTATGAAATTACAACAATACAGTTTGGATGAAGTCATTCTGAATTCCTGAATTTCAAAAATATTTTAACATATTGTTCATGTTTAAAATACTGATTTATCACGAAACCCAACTTACACCCCAATATTTTCTAAATAATTTTCAATATGTTCGTAACTTTCCATCTTCTTGTAATTATTTGATGTGCATCTAAAATAATTTTCTGGGTGTTGTTATCAATCGAAATGACTCTTTAATATATGCCATGATCACAGATATTAAAGGCGCTTTTTACACATCTATTTAAGTCTCCATTGGCATGAAGTGGGTGATTAAAAGACATCTACTCGGTTCCTAAACTTCATAAGAATCCAGATTGATTTTATGGTCGTCCACTTAACTTCTCTCTAAGCCCTTAACAGTAAGATGTAATATATAGGAATTTTAGGATTACACTATCTGTACCACATATCTTGTTAAGGGAAAATTTTGTCATGAGTTACATCAACCATATTTACACAAATTCAGTACAAATATAGAGCAACATTGACTAAAATTATACTTGTTAGCTGCAATGCTGATCATCAAAACGAGTTTGATTCCAGCCATTGTATTTTTTCGCTTTCATATACATGTATCCTTGGCCACACATTTCAAGAGTCAGACTTTTACCTAAAATAGACCTTTTGTTACCTGTTCGTGGCATCATACTAGCTACAAAACTAACATCTTTTCAGAATGAAAGTAGAAATATCGTTTTACTAAGTACAGACAATTATTTTGTTGGAAAATTAAACATATTGATCAGGATGTATCCTGTAGGTATTTAAATGTTGCGATTGTCTTCCATTGGTCTGTAAGAAAAGTTTGCCTGTTACATTTATGTGTGTTGATGATCCCGCATCCATGAATCAGACTTGTTTTGTTTTGATTGTTTTTTTTTTGTTTGAAATCTTTTATGGTTTTGTTTGTGTGTGTTTTGTTTTGTTTTTGTTTTTACTTTGTTTGTTTGTTTGTTTGTTTGTTTATTTTGTTTTTTTT
This sequence comes from Modiolus philippinarum, assembly GCA_002080025.1. Taxonomy (NCBI): domain Eukaryota; kingdom Metazoa; phylum Mollusca; class Bivalvia; order Mytilida; family Modiolidae; genus Modiolus; species Modiolus philippinarum. Next base: position 9,668 of record MJUU01055184.1, on the reverse strand, counting down.
TGTATTTTTGCTTTTTTGTTTTTGCTTTTGTTTTTTGTCATTTGTTTTTGTTTTGTTTTGTATTTTGTTTTTGTTTTTGTTTTTGTTTTGTTTTTGTTTTTGTTTTTGTTTTTGTTTTTTGTTTTTTGTTTTGTTTTTTTTTGTCATTTGTCGTTTTTTTTCCTTTTTCTTTCTTTTTTATGGTTGTTATTATTTGTTGTTATTTTCTTTAATTTTGTTGTCTATATTCCAATGTTAATATTTCAATGCAGATGTAATAGATTATGATTTACAAGTCGTTATGCACACACATGCAACTTGATATTATTGGTAACATATATGTCATCTAAATTCTACCGGTCGATGAACTTACAGTTTAGGGACAAATCGTTCACTTGAAATGCTACCCATGAGAAAAGCAAAATTTTGTTCGATCAAATTTTTTAGACATGCAAAAACATCTATACTAGGTAGATTGAGAGGAATTTTATATAAATTATGAATTTGATGGATTATGCAAACGTTTGAAAAATTTTATCGTAATTTTGTTATATTTCAATGAAACGTATAACACTGACGTTGGTTCGGCATTTCCTCAACTTTCAACATGTTTTTACTTTGATTTGCATAGGCATATAATCCAAAATTAACCGCATTACCATATTGAGTCTTGTTCAGGCTGAAAGTGTCCGAGCTTAACTCGGTTTTGCATTACTTTATATTATTTTTCTTCATCAGCCCATTGAATGGTGTTTTTCGTTTCAAGTTGTTGAGTTTGACATCTACGGGAAAAGTTCACAGAGAAATATATCATAAAGAAAATTCTCAATATTTGATCAGTTCTTGCATTGTGTGACTTTTTGTATCAATATTTTATTATTTTATTTTTAAATAAAACTCGATGTAAATAAGTCAATACCGAAGTAACTGAAAATTTAGTTTCAGTATATGCCATTTCGACAATTTATGTCTTTTCAGTACAGATCAAATGAAATATTTGGAAGTATATGTATAAGCTCATAGAGAACAAATTACCAATATGATCTAAATAGAAAAGCCGATCAGCTAAGGACATAGCTATGCAAGAGGGAGATACTCCTTAGTTTTGAAAGCACTGCCGACTGGGTCGATGAATACCCTCGGCGACTAACATTCCACCAGCACATGCATCGACGCAGTTGTAATAATAAGCAAAAAAAAAATACCGAAGTAGAGTAAATTTATTTTATATATATGGCCATTTCGAAAACTTAAGGTCAAATCAAAAGATTTGGAAATCCATAATCTAAAATATATGTATAAGCTGATATAAACGTTCATTTATTCTAAATAATTCATAAATCTTGAGAATTATACACAAAATAAAAAAAATCAGTCTCTGCAAAGTCAACAATACAGCTTTAATCATATTGTTTTCAACAAAAATGGGTATAAAACAATTAGAGAGTTCATTGACCTTTAAAAGACTCATTTTAAAACCATAAAGTTGTTCATTCGTAAGAAATCTCATCACATCAATGAAATAACTAAATACCGAAGTAACTGTGAATTTAGGTTCTGCATATGCGCATTTCGACAACTTATGTCTCTTCAGTGCAGATAAAATCTAAACGTTTGGAAAACCATAATCTCAAAGATGTTTAAAAACTGATAGAGAACAAATAACCAATATGGTCTAAATTTGAAGCCAAAACCAGCTAAGGACAGAGCTTTGCATGAGGTAGATACTCCTTAGTTTTCAACAAAATTTACAAGAATTAGATATTGTAAGGTTTCAAACAGAATCGGCTTTCGGGTCAGCACCGAAGCACTGACTACTGGGCTGGTGAATACCCTCGGGGAATAACAGTCCACCAGCAGAGGCATCGACCCAGTGGTAACAAATAACTAAATACCGAAGTAACTATGAATTTAGGTTCTGCATATGCGCATTTCGACAACTTATGTCTCTTCAGTGCAGATAAAATCTAAACGTTTGGAAAACCATAATCTCAAAGATGTTTGAAAACTGATAGAGAACAAATAACCAATATGGTCTAAATTTGAAGCCAAAGTCAGCTAAGGACAGAGCTTTGCATGAGGGAGATACTCCTTAGTTTTCAACAAAATTTACAAAAATTAGATATTGTAAGGTTTCAAAAAGAATCGGCTTTCGGGTCAGCACCGAAGCACTGACTACTGGGCTGGTGAATACCCTCGGGGACTAACAGTCCACCAGCAGAGGCATCGACCCAGTGGTAACAAATAACTAAATACCGAAGTAACTGTGAATTTAGGTTCTGCATATGCGCATTTCGACAACTTATGTCTCTTCAGTGCAGATAAAATCTAAACGTTTGGAAAACCATAATCTCAAAGATGTTTAAAAACTGATAGAGAACAAATAACCAATATGGTCTAAATTTGAAGCCAAAATCAGCTAAGGACAGAGCTTTGCATGAGGGAGATACTCCTTAGTTTTCAACAAAATTTACAAAAATTAGATATTGTAAGGTTTCAAACAGAATCGGCTGAAACTGATCATTTATCAATATTGTATTTGGGTACAAAGGTCGTCCGGTCACTCAACCTGTGTGCTCAGTCATCTTGACTATTCATTTTCGGATTCTAACAGAGAACAGCGTGACATTACTAACCCCAACTTTTATTCCAGGGCGCTTTCAAGAACGACGACAAGACTATTTTTTGTAAGAAAGTCCGTAAAATCGGTTTTTAGTTAATTTCAATATTTTAACTCATAAAAAAAAATAGTGCATTTATGTAATATAAGTATTTATTAAAGAGCATGTCAGATATGGTGAATTATCTTACTTAAAATCGAATTTACAGTTTTCAAGGGAGGGGAAGTTGCATGGGTAAAATTCAAATAAGCAATGAAGGGATAGGGAGTAAATGCACATGAGACAAAGTCTCTACAAATACATGGCAAAACAATGCAATGGAACAACACTTTTATTGTTGTTCTTGACCCTGAGCCATCATGAGGCCTTCACCAATGAGCTCATACCTCATAGTAAGTTCAAGACGGGCCCTAGCTACGGTTTGAGTGGATTTCATTGCTAGATGTCGAGCAATGCTACATCCATGTCACTTTACCCTTGGATGAGGGATCGTCAACAAACGTAAAATAAACTGGCAAAGTGTTCTTACAATCTCTGTCATTTGTTGCCCGACAAAAAGACTAACAGAAAAAAACACACGATTGACACATACTGAAACTTTGGTCTATATATGCATCTCACTTACAAAACTAGGTTTTTAGTATTTTTAATGAAAAAGGAGTAATACATTTAAGCGAAAATTGTCTCAAAGATCAGAAATACTTTTGCGTTTATGAAAACTAGATTGTTCTATCATTATTTTTTTCGAATTTCTTTGTTTTTTTTCTTTATTGTTTTTTTTACTTTATTTATTTTTGGTAAATTATCCAATGAGCCAAGCATTCCGAAAGTAATGCTTAGACAACATTTATTTTCCTGCCGGTACAGATAAAACAAATTTCTTCGAAAATAGCAAACTGCAATTTGAACTTCGGTTCGAGTTGGTAGACTGGCATAAAAATGATAATTAATATCTGAAAAAAAAGATCTTTAACAAAGTTCCGTTATGTGATAGAAATAGTGGTAAGGATGAATTTAAATTTTGGGTAGCAGACTGAGCTACCAAATAACTTCATTTGCAAGGGTTGCGATGACATGATTAAGGCTATGAATCTTTTGAGAGACAACATTTTTGTTCGTTTTGGCAACATCGTCTCTCAACAGGTCATTGGAATTCCCATGGGTACAAATTGTGCACCTCTCATTGCAGATCTTTTCCTGTTCTGTTACGAACGGGACTTTATGAAAAAAATACAGGATGGAACCATACAAAACAGTGATCAACTCATTTCAATTTTCAATGATGACAGCAGCTATATCGACGATATCCTTACTATTGACAATCCCCAGTTTTTAGACTATGTCGACCTCATTTACCCACAACAACTGAAACTTAATAAAGCAAACAATGATTCTAAATACTGCCCATTTCTCGATCTAACTATCACATCATCGTTGACTCTGGAAAAATTAAAACTAAAATTTATGATAAAAAGGACGATTTTGATTTCACTGTTACTAACTTCCCTTTTCTTGATGGCGACGTTCCTGTAGCTCCATCATACGGGAATTATATATCTCAACTGGTACGATTCGCACGCGCCTGTTCTGCTCTTGACGACTTTAATGAACGTAACCTTACTATCAAATCCAAACTTTTACAACAAGGTTACAGATTTCATAGATTGATAAACCCATTTAAGAAGTTTTATAAAAGATATGAATATTTGATATCTAAATATAATGCGACTCGAAAATAGCTTATTACGAAGGGCATTTCTCAACCTCGTTTTTACGGAAATGTTGTTCAAAAATGTCAAAAACTGATAAAAAATGTAGAAAAACTGGGACGTAACTTACATTCTTTACGTAATAGGGGATATTGACCGGATATTCTTCGTGATTCAGTTAAATTGGCTTTGGGATCCAATGACCTGAAGATTTTACAGTTATACTGGCCTCTCACTGATACTGCCGATGTCTACTGAAATCCATGACGATTCTTTACCAAACCCTTCGGGAATGTAGAATTTGATTAATATTCCGTAGTGCGACAGTGTTTTACCAGCAGACTAGGCTCCTTGAGCTAACCGGCAGTTTAATGGCGAGCACTCCCTGACCAATCTTTCTAGATTACGTTCTGTCTCATTTTTTTTTTTCCTTTTCAAGATTGTGGTCTTGGAGTAAGTGGTCTACCTGTATTGGGTTTAATTTGCATGTTTTTTATACTATAGGGAAACGGGATAAAGAAAGGGGAGGTTTGGGTACCCATAAACCGGTTTAACCCTATTGCTAGCTGTTGCTAGTGCCGGTACCAAGTCCGGCTATCCCGAGTTCCTATCGTTGTCTATGTTTGTCTTTTGTCATCTTATTGTTTTTCTTGTGTAGTTCCCTGGTGGATTGTGTCATGTGATTGTAATGTTTAGCCATTGTAAGTGTTTCCTGTCATCTTTTCTTCATTAATTAGAAAATAGGTCAGAGAAACGATGCACAAACGTGATCTGTTATTTACTATACCAAATGTAAAGCAGTAATTGAATTGTCAGCTCTTAGATTCATTTCAGCAATTTTTATCTTTGTTGCCAATTTGGTCGATTGGAAGAACCATAGCCTACAAATTTGGACAAAAAACGAAGTTGATGTAAACTGGCCGTTGTGACAACTTATAACTTTAGTGAAAATCTGATTGAAATATTAGGAAGACCGACGACCGAAAGAAATATAAAGGGTGATGGAGAACAAATAACCAAAACCATCTATATAGAAACATATAAACAGTTTAAGCAAAGTAACAGGATATAAAACATGGACATTATATCTATTTCAGTCACTAGCGGTTTTATGGTATTGATATAACACGTTTAATAAGACCATAGGATGTTGGTATGTCTGTTTCTTTTTCTTCGTATGCTTTTTTGACAGATACATTCCAGAATTTTGCCATTGAAACAAGGGAAAGGCTCCAGGAGTTTCAAGGCTTCTTTGTAATTTTGTTGGTCATGGTTTGCCTAAAAGTGATGATGGCAAATTCTTAAACGACTTTCACTGCTTACTCGAAAAGACTTGTCCAATCAGAATGGTAATTTCATCATGGCACTGTTTATCTTAATAAGCCAATTGTCAAAAAGTTAACGCTAAAAATTAGTCTTGTGCAAAGAATATAATTCTTAATTCTTGCAATATATAAATTTTAGAAAAGTTTGTTTAAAACTAAGGAGTATCCCCCTCTTGCATAGCTGTCCGTGGCTGATTTTGACTTTCATATTTAGATTTTATTCGTTATTTGCTCTCTATCCATTCAAGACAGCCCGTAGCACGGGTTTGAGCGGAATTCTTTGCTAAATGTTGAATAACGCTACATCCATGTCTGTCGAATGATAGCATGGAAATTTGAAAAGAGCAATAAACATTATAAAGAAAAACAAAGTCCTTTGTGGATAACTGTGATATACATATTAAAGAACTCAATCCAGTTCTGTTGAAAAGCACCGTGCAGTTTAGATGTAGATTTGGATAATGGAGCCGTGCCCTTAAGACTTCCAATAATAACATAAGAATTTGTGGGGGAAAAGGAAAACATAAAGCTTTGGTCACATGTGCAGTTTAGAGGGAGCTCAAACGGACTTAAGGATAGAAACAAGACGATGAATAACAACTCCTCGGAGTCTATCCATTAATAGGTCCAGATTTACTTGTACATGTACAAAGCTTCATAACACTATTTACTATGCTTCACTGACAGTGTGACGGGTGCTGTGTACAGAGCAGGACATGTTTACCCTTCCGGAGCACCTGATGTCACTCTTGTTTTTTTAGAGTTCACACTGTTAGTGCTTTAGTTTTTTGTGTTGTATATGTAATGTTTGTGTGTTTTGTGGTCATGTGGTGTCTTTGGTCTTCCGTCTTTTGGTGTTCTTGCTTTTGCCTTGTCTCTGGACTTTGATTTGTGTAATTTTGTGCTTTGTTCCTTCGGTATTCTACTGCCGTTGTTTTGAAACAAAGTCTCTACAATTACATGATAATACTAAGCAATGGAACAACGCTTTTCTTGTCGTTCTTCATCTTGAAGTCACCATGTGACCATTAATAATTAACTTTACTCATACCTCATAGCACCTAGCACCGGTTTGAGCGGAATTCATTGCTAATTATCGAGAAACGCTACATTCATGCTTTTTCACTCTTTGACCCATGGATGCAGGATCGTCAACAAACTTAACTGGCAAAGCGTTCTTACGATCGCTGTCATCCGTTGCCCAACAAAAAGACTAATAGAAGACGATCACAACATTTAAACAGCCACAAGGATTTAATCAAGCCAATAGTAATAAAACTTGGCATAATAAAATCATGAGAGAGCTGGGCACAATAAGGTAAAATAAATGTTCTGAATTATAATTTACCCTCCACTTAATATTTTTCTTCGGCCATCAGCAAACTTTTATATAATATCAAAATAATATTTTACATTATTGCAACTCATCTTGGGCATAGAACCAAAGCGTTATGGCGGTTACAGTCCTTTGAAGTAACTTCAAAACCTGACTATTAATATCTCATCAGTTAAAAAATGGAGGACTAAATGCTATAAACGAGTTTTTCAGTCTTTTATTTTATTTTTTTTTTCTTTATTTTACAAAATTCCATACAATCTGACCATGGTGAATGGATATTCTAATATATATACATCTATGACTATGAAATATAAAATGAAGTAGCAGAAAAAAAATGTTCATTCATTAATTCGAGAATCACACAAACTGTGGGGAGAAACACCACGTTCACCTTTTTTATTTTAGATAAAAGAGCTGACTTGCTGAAAGGCTATAATTCCTGTCAAAGGCTATAATTCCTGTCAAAGGCTATAATTCCTGTCAAAGGCTATAATTCCTGTCACGACCATTTTCCAGTGCCAATCAAAACTCGTTGTCCCGATTATCTCATCCCCTTTAATTTCTTTTTTTTTTCTATAAAAAAAGTTTGATAATAAATTTGTTATCGTCCTGACATTGCTTAAGGATGTATTCTCCTGAGAGGTCAAAATTTTCCTGCATCAAGTTTTTCCCGAAACCTACATTTTTATAACGCTAAGACCGTGAAAAAAAATCATTTTTGAAGAGAAAACAATATATCCGTGTGCATATTTTTGTGCCATAGTCATTTGAAAACCCCTATTTTTGATGTTTATGTTTAAATTTTATCAATTTTGGCCTATTTTGGGGCCATTTTTGGCTAAAATATGGATTTCTAGCATCAAGTTTTCTCTCAAAGTTTCCAGATTGTTAGATCTCATGAGTCTGAAGAAATATCACTAATAAAAAACATAGGTCCGTGATGATATAAGAAAGTTTTGTAAGAAAATGTTACTTCTTTGGTCAAATTCAAGACTTTGTATAATTTATAAAAATTTAGATTTTTCAAAATTCCGATCAACTACACTGTCAAAACTCACCATTTCTTTGTCGTAATAGTTAGATAACTATATCTTGAAGAACTTAGAAAAGAAATCATTTGAATAAGTTGAATTCATTTCTTGAAAATTAATTATCTCCCTGACCCCAAAATCGGCTAAATTCTGACAGAGATCGATGCTCAAATGTGGTCCAAAATTTTTAATTTTCCATTTCTCGAAGATACATACTTTTTGACACAATTTGGGAGGGTCCTTATATAACATATATTAATAAAAAAGATGTCACTTATAAGGCAAGTTCTTAGAATTAAACATAAACGAGATTTAAACGAGACTGAAGCCTCAGGAGAATACATCCTTAAGTAAGTAGTTACCCAATGGACGTACAGTCCTTAGAATTTATTACAAATTATTTAAGAAAAGATAGTAAAACGGTGATAAAGCAAATAAAGTAAGAATGTAGTTTGTTTTGGAAAAAGTTATGATATATGCAAAAGTCAAACCTATAAAAGTTTAGAATTGTAATTACATTGTAATATAATCACTGACTAAATGTGTTGATATATGAGATATGAACTAAACATGCATTTTCTTGAAACTATGGGATATTTACATTGTATTTTAACTTTTGTCCTTCATTTTTGGGGGGAAACTTGGTTAAAATATTATCTTGAAACTTTGATCATATATTTCTAGAGAAAAGATAGGAATTTTCGATGCATGGAACAAGTATGCATTACATCCTGAAGCTCTTGTACGTCACCAAGACACAGTCTTCTAGGAAGTGGTTTTTGTGTTTATTTGTAGTGTTTGTATGTTTTGTGGGTGTGTAGCGTCTTTGGTCTTCCGTCTTCTGGTGTTCTTGTCTCGTCTCTGGACTTTGATATATTTAATCTTGTTCTTTGTTCTTTCGGTATTCTACTGCCGCTGTTTTTTATTGCAAAATATTACGGATACCAATTTCATTTCACAGAGAAAAACTTTCGATCGGTTACCTAGTATTTGAAGAAATATTTTTTGTAGATTCGTCTCTTTGTTTTCCGATGAACATCGAGACAGTGATATTATTACAGTAACTAATACAGATACCGACCGATCGTCATTTCAGAAGAAATGAGTTACAAATAGACGAATTTCATATTTACGGGATGACTGCTAATTTAGCATGTTTTTCAAAGGGACGTCACTCGCTAACACCCGTCATTCTGGTTTTCGGTCTAATTAGGGAAAGGACGGTCAGTAAATATTTTCTCTGGCAACGGTTACGATTTTCACTGTGGTAAGTACCCGAGTAGCTTGAAATAATTTATTTAAAGACAATCGAGATATTACCCCTATTCCAGTGATAGATACCCATGTATTCAAAATCTAATGCTGTCGCTTATTACAATGGAACCGTAAACCTGACTGTCGGGTCAGTAGGTTACTTCCCTTTGTAGAAAACGTTATAAAAACGGAGCCAAAGTCGGGATAAGAAATAAACATGAAAGTGGTCTATTGACCGCCTTATAAAAAGGGTTTCAAAAAATTCCGTTTTATACCATCATTCAAAAAGTTATGCAATAGTTATTAGTCCCTTTAAAAAATGATGTTTTGGTAGAAATTGTGATTCAAGATTCCTTTTTTACTCGGAAATGGGATAAACGTTTCTTTTCATTGTTTGTGATATATTAATG
>MJUU01055181.1:0-18887 GCA_002080025.1 Modiolus philippinarum | reverse complement strand
TATATATATATATATATATATACATCTAGAAATACTTAAGAAATTTGTATAGCCATATGAATTTTATGTATGCAATTTCCATTTCACAATCGGACACCCGACCCTACATCATGTTGATGTTAAGCCGTGTGTTACGCTGAATTTGTACGTGTATGTTCGTTCGTCTGTCCGTCCGTACCTCAAGCCGGTCGGTCCTACATCTGCATAGACGATGCATGATGCGACTTTAATTTATGTCAGTATGGGTCTCTATGAAATACAATGCAATGTTCTTACAAAAACAAATGCAATAATTCTATCAAAATTGATGAGAATCTGCAAAAAAATGTTTCTAAAATAATTTAAATCGAGAAAATCAAAAGTTCTACTGATTGCATCGGTGAATGAGTGATGCCAAAAATCTTCAAAGTGGTATGTCTAGGTACTAAATGAATGATTTGCTCATCTCCTCTTTTCATATGTCTTTCATGTGTCCTTATCGCCTCAAATTACGTGTGAAAATTAGTAGGTTTGTCCTTTCTTCTGCTCTAAGTCATATAAAAAATACTGATTGTTCGCTGTGAATAAAACAACATTTGTGTTTGTTAATAAAACGAAAAACACAAAATAATGCAATAATTAGATAATCAAGATGTCAGAATTTTGTCTATTTATCTTAAAATATTATACATTTCTCATTTCTCATAACATAACCAAAAACTTTTTTAGTTTTAGTTTTAGTAATAATTCGGATTCCTCCATATAGTATATCAAGTATGATTCTGAATCCTACAAGAAATTTAGTAGGATCCATGCAGAATCCTCCTATTACAAATCAGGACATCTCAATTTCTCCTTGAATCAGGAATATATCAGAGTTCTAATTCTGACAATTTGTACTCTAACATATTCATATATACATGTTTTCAGATTAAATGGTTGTTATGGTAAGATGAGGTATGTCTTCTCTTCTTTATCCCGATGTTACGTATGTATAGAAATACAAAAAAATACCGAAGTTGCATAAAAACAGTAAATTTCGTCAAAATATAAAAGGATATGAGGTGAATGTACATGTAACAAAACCGCACACAATACATAGAAAACTCCAGTTTATCAAGGACAGGGCTTTTATTCCTGTCCTGTCTTGATGTCGCCTGAGGGTCTTCAACCAGAGGTGAACAATATTCATCCCCTCAGGCGAGTTCAAGAAGGCCTCTAGCGTGCACTTAAGCGGTATTCTTGACAAAAATGTTCACCAACATCGATCGCAGCTAAAATATGCCATTGAAGCAACACTTGTCGGGAGCAGTCAATGAAAAAAAAGTAAAACCGGGCAATGTCTGCCTACAAATATTTGTCATTAAGTAGCCCGACGAAAGACAAAAATAAGGACAAAAACAACATCGATAGACAACACGGGGTACATCAAAATAGATGTAGATAAACCTTGCAGTGTAACTTAAGCTGAAAGGGCAAAAAAAGTCGTGTGTACAGATTACCGGTATAACATTATAGTAAAAACAATAAAGATATTGAACAGCCAAATTGAAAAAAATTAATGATTTAGTAAATGTATGAGAAATTCTCACACGAACAAACACGCCATAATTGTAATTTTATAAGAGCATACACTTCGTATATGTTGTTGCACATTTAAATAGCGCCTTCGTTTGCAAGTTAAATTATTTTGAATCTTGAAATATAGATTTAACAAGTTATCAGTTATGCCGGTCCTTTACTTCATGTTGACTTGCTTCCAAAATGTATTGTGACAGGGATTTTTGTCAGATTTTTCTCACTCATTTTCACTCAAGAGTAAAATAACCTCAAACGTAATATACAACCTCTACATCATAAGATGTATAAAACTTCCTATTGTTAGTCATGTTCTCGTACAATGTAACTGACGAAAAGTTGAATTGATAACATTGCAGCGATGCATTTCTTTTCGCCATTAGTTGCCAATATCCTATAGTAGTCCAATGGGAGAATTTTTTGCCCACTAGTGAATGAAACTTCTTGTTATATAAGCATTGGTGATGTTACCAAAGCTTGGTAGTGAATTGCCTGAAGAGTCTTCATGTCTGTAACGACCCACAAAATTTATCTCTTTTGGCATTTTTCTTTATCTTCTTGATAAAGGAATATAAATGCATTTATTTACCATATCTTTTTCAGAAATCTGCTGATAATTGTGTTTTCGAACATTCGAAAGATTCACTAATAGTAATATAGAAACATGTCTTAAAAATAACTTTAAAATTACACTAGAAGACAAACCAAAATCTTGCAAAGCAACAAACATTTCAAATACCATTGACTACAGTTATAGTGTCGATAAACTGATCTAAGCACAAAACTTATCCAAAACATAATTGAAACATATCATTTTTATTGACAACTGTATTGAATACTAGCAATTACTCAAATTTTATTCGCATTCTTGTAAAATGAACAGCAATTTTAGTAGCTCTGAAATAACGAATTAAGCATATTATCGTTTTGTGTTCCGTCAACAAATTACCAAACCAGATCCAGGAAGTCATTCTTATGAACAGGATATCGCGATCGTTACAACTACAACATTGTTGAAATTATTGATTTCCTTTGTTTGGGTTCTAGTGCTGCTGATGAGGAATTAATTTCTGAAATGGCCGTACAGCTCATTAAAATTATTGCAGTTGGAGTAAACATATGTGTTATGGTCTCATGTTCATTTACCCCATATCCTTCCGTAAATTAACTAATTTATTAAGTGGAATATCCGATTTTGCACAGCTGGCTTAAACCTTCATTTTTACGGGTAAAAGAGCACGGACAAGTTATAATTGAGGTCGGTAAGGTTAGCGGATGCGATGTGCACTTAACGTAGACCCATTTTTGATATAATAACACGATTTTGTTAGGTACAAATAAGAAAAACTTGTACTTTCGTGAAAATCTGTTAGAATTTACTTGAACGAAAAGTACAGGTTACATGAATTATGAATTTCTCGATTCGCACTTGGACAATAGTGATTTCTGTAATGAACAACTTATATCATAAATTATACCCAATCTATGGATTACTTTTATCTTATATACCACATCAGCATCACATAAAAACTGTATAAATTGAATTTGATTTGGGAAGATGAATGAGATATTTCTAAATGCAAAATTATTTACTGTAATAAAGCACACCAAATTTGACTTTTCACCACACCGTGTAATTGTTGGAACGCATAGAATAGCCTCCTGCATGGTCTCTATGGTTTTGTTAAATTGCTTTATGTATTGATCAGACAAATTCTCAGTTGCATAAAACAACGGACTAAACGCAAAATATCGGACAAAAAGCAAAATTGTCGGACAAAAAGCGACGGACTAAACGCAAAAATTTCGGACATTAAGCAAAATTTTCGGACAAAAAGCGTAGGACTAAACGCAAAAAAATCGAACAAAAGGCAAAATTTTCGGACAAAAAGCAAAATTGGACAAAAACAGCGGACAAAAAGCAAATCGGACAAAAAGTGTCGGACTAAAAGCAAAATTGTCAGACGAAAAGCAAAATCGGACAAAAACCACTGTATCACACATTGTATTCCTATAGTAAATCAATATCACGGGGCTTATCTGCTCGAAAATATTTTTGGTGATTCCCGAGATAATTGTGGGTGATTACCAAAAATATGTAAACAAACCCGCTTCAGAAATGACAAGGTGAGAATTTTTCAACTATATTAGTGTTCATACTGCAGTATTTACAAAGTGATTATGCCTATTCAATGGCAAATGTAATAGCGATTTTCCCTGTATAAGTTTTATTTCAAAATTATTTGTAATTTTTGTGTGAAACGTGCACAAAAGTGCAGATCGTAAGCAAATATATAAAGCAATCAGTTTTGTTTATGAAATAAAAACCTTATTCCAGTGTCTTACGAAAGTTTCTTCGCTTTATTTTAGAAGCTCTAAATGATGTTTTAGAACTGCAACTATGAAAATAGGTTTAAATTTGGTATTTAAGCAAGTATTACAATATAAGCAGATTTTTGTGGGTGATCGCCAGGAGTAAGTAACTACCAAAACTCAAGAAAATCAAATTAATCATTTTTAAAAGTAAAAAGCGAAACATAGCAAAAGAAAAGCACTCAGAAGGTTAAAAAAATAAATGAAGGTGCACAACAAAATGCTTCAGAAAGTAAGCATTGTCTTGTCGCTTCAAAAAGCTTTTGGAGTCTAATCTTATTGGTGCCTGGAAAAATGTCAAAATTTAATACTAGATTTCTCCGGGGTTTGCCAGATTGAAAAATTGCAACATTAATAACATCATATGACAACAATCAAACATCTGGAGTTAAAATATTCATAGGCATAGCAACAAAACTTATCTAGAATGTTTGTCAGGGAAAGTTAGACATTTTGGAGTCAATGTCACATTCATGGGGATCTTATTTGCGTTAAATACTAGGAAAAAGAGAAAAAAACGACAACAACTTACTTGTCATTCATTAGGCAAAAATTAAACATCAAGCAAAATCATTCAATGCATATCATATGTTGTGTTGGCATCTGGTAAATGTAAGTAGCATATCATAGGTATTGAAAGCAATTGATTTGGTCTTAGATCCATATCAAAGGTTTAAGAAGCACATAATTGATCTTTGAAACATAACATAGGTCTCATGAGCAGTTTAGTTTATTGATCAAGTTGCATATCAAAGGTCTTATGATCAACAACAGTGGTCAGTCCATACAACGACAAACATTTGAAAGAGTTCGCTAATAACTGCATGCGCTACAAGAAAGTGGATCTTGAGAGGATAATTATATTATTGGTCATTATAGGAACCAGAAGCATATCTGAGAATAAATTATTTTTGTAATGTCACTGGTGATGATATCTGTTTTGATATTGATGGAGACATCGACAACTACAACGGTGGTAGCACTTTGTACATTCTTTTTCAAGCTAAAACTCAAAGACTACACGTTTCGTCGAATATTTCATTTTTGGATTATTTAAGAATTTCCGCCTCCATCTTTTTGCTTCGTTATTCCTTTGCCGATATATTTTAAATGTTGATTTTGAAAATTCGAAAGTTCAATGCAATGGTGAAGGTTCCAGGTCTCTATGACATGCCGATTAGGAGAAATTCGTACTGAAAATAGATAGGTATGCGGCCCTGACTTCATTATCCCACATCGATATTACTTTTTATCCCTCGAAATTTAAGAAATACTGCCTAGTATACGGCGTATTGATACAAAAAGTTCTTTCACCACACTGTTGTGTTAAACGAATGGCGCGACATAGCGTGTGTAAACATGTCAGAGGGCGTGGTCAATCCAATATGGAGGAAACGGTGTGGTGGGGCTGATAATCTTAGGGAGGAAGAGCTATATACCACCTCTGTTTTTGAGATCGTCCTCTGATCATTAAAGAAACACATTTTCACAACTGTATCTAATGAGACTGTCATTGAGACATGACATTTTCTTTTAGATCAAATATATAATAAAAGCTTTGCATTTTTAAATAACAAAATTGATCTATTTCAAGTTGCATAAGTCGTATCTCACTCGATGCTGTTGTGGAATCTATATATCACACACAAAAAATGAAATGGTATGTCTTGTAGTTTTCACAGCAGCTGCAGTGGACCAAAAAGAATGAAGATATTATAGCGATAGGCCTTCCAAAATAATAGTAACCAGAAAAATTGCAATTATTTATTTATTTCTGTATTTTTGGAGTTTTTAAGAGACATTTTTTTGGAGAAAAACACTCTTATTCAGAAAAGTCGTCCTTCACTCTCGATGATAAAATATTCTCGCTAAAGCTCGCATTTTGAAAATCGAAATTTTACTATCTCTAGCGAAGCTTGAATTATTTTGAATCCATTCCAGCCTGAAATGTATTTAACTACATATCTTGATTAAATATATGAATGGAAATCACCCATTAAATATGTCGTACTCTTGAAACCACCCAAATATATTTGCTTATTCCATTTGTTTACTGTTATATAATGACTTTAACTCCATTTAAACTGTTTTAATTTACATTTTCGGTCAACAAAAGAGCATTACATGTATTTTTATTCCCACCAATGGCTGTAGCTTTCTACAAAAGTGAATCATGTAGTCGTCTTCAGCTTTTAAATGGACCAATGAGCACGCTTCAAGCTTAAACCAATGGAACTTGAAAACCCTTGTAGGGTCAGTTCGTTTCAAAATCAAATTGTCCGTAGAATGCGCATAGTTATATTTGTTTGTTTGATTGATTTAGAAAATAAAAATGATTTTTATATGGAACATTCCTTTCCACCCAATTTTTTTTTAGTACGTATTCGCGAATTCACCTACATTTTTTACGAGCAGATTAGGCCCCGTGAATATACATCCCATTGATAAATCAATAAGTTTTCAGTGAGTTCATTGATGCTTATTAGTGACTGGTGAAGCTTTTACATGTGTCAATTAATGATTTCCTTCGATAGTATGTCATATTTATTAACTTTTTTCTTGTAGGTATATTAAGTCAATGAAATAACACATTAAGGCAACCCTAGCGAAATCTTTCATTCCAACATTTTGATAATGTGCAGAAATAGACAGTGACGAGAATAAGCCATAGCATTGTATCTCTGAAGGAATCAATAATATGTTTTCAGATTTTCTCAGGAAAGAAGATTTTCAAATATTCCTCACAACTGTAAAACATACCCTTAAAACGAAGACATGTATTGTGTATAGAATTAGTTTGAATTTCTACTCTGTATCCGGATTCCCGTAGATCATAATGAAGTACTTTACTAAACGCTTCCATTTCGATATTTGCATTCCAAAGGTAAATTGAGCTTTTAACGTCGTTTCCTCCTGCCAAAGCCGATAGCATCCCTTCAAGGGACTGGTAATTCACCACTTGTTGATACATCGAAAAAAGTTGTGCAGTCGAAGTTTTGCAACTAACCAGAAATACTGTAGCTCCGACTTTTGAACGATATTTTTTCTCATGTTTGTCCACCAGTTTGTTTATTTTATCTCTCAAATTCTCATAATTACTAACTGCACTACGACACTTCTCTATGTGAATTTTTTCTTCATAACGTTTTAGTAGATCTACAAATTTTCCAATACGAAAATATTCGGCTTCGTTTAACACGTCATTCAATAAATTTTCTGGCGGTAGGTGCTGTTTATTCCGCAGGAAATCTAAGATATGTTCAAAATACTTTCCATTTCTGTTCAAAAAGAAGTTGCCATCTTTATCTTGATAAACGGATTCTGTACCACTAAACATGGCACCTAACCTGGAATCAGGGTATCGACGTAGTGTTTTCAGTCGGGTGGTAAATAGTTTGCCACCTACATTCAAACTGATAATAGATGGAAATGCCTGAAAACAGATATTAACAAACCTCAGTAAGAGAAAACTGTATTACACGATACACAGATGTGAACATAGTTTTGAACTGTGTCACCGTTCGTCAAAATATGTGGCATTTTTTTCTTAAGAATTCGGGGATTTTGTTTGCTCTTTCATGGCTGCATCCCTCAGAAAAATAAAGCATCATTCGATTTATCATGGCCTATCAGATTCTTGGCTCATTTTTTACCCTTCTTGATATGAAGAGGTATTTTTTGCTGCTTTGAAATTTTATGGGTAAAATCATATGCAAACTTTAGTTAAAATTGGCAGTTAAAACAATAAACATATTTAAAACCGACATATACAACAATAACAGCAAACATACATCATCTAGGCACTTGCAAGCACAACACATACAAACACATACATAAGTTATACAGAAAAACTTCATGCTGATAAAAAGTCATGAAACTTAAACTGTAGCACTACATATGCAAACATTAAACATTGTCTCAATTCGTGTTGCTGTGAATTGCCGTGATTTTGGATTTATGATTTTAGAATTTCCCTTTTCTCGTTCTTGCTTCGGTTTTCGTTTGCCGATGTACATAAAACGCGCAAATCACAAACAGTAAAGAATATCTACACACACACACAAAGGCATCATACAAAATAATAAGCACTTTTTTACACTTAAAACTACACATCCATAAACAAAGACATGCAAATCACATAAACAACATTACACAAACAAGGAGCATGCATATAAGATTAAAACTAAAACTTAAGCACTATACTTAAATACAAAGCACTACACTAGCACCAAATTTAGCACAAAAGCCAGAGAAAAAAAAACATATACAGTCTAGAAGTAAGGGTTAGTCATACTATTTTAAGACAATTTTTGCAGAATTAAAAGAACAAACTCTCATCCCACTTATTAATATAACTTTTATACTTGTTTTAACCGATTTCCCCTCTCAATTCATTAGGATTTTGGTTCTATAGTTTGGCTGCCCATAACTAGTGAATAGAAACCATACCTTGTTGTATTTACCCTTTGTGAGTGGACGAACTTTGTATGCCTAAAACAGTAAGAATTGATTTAAATAAAGATCATATATAAATATATATATATATATATATAATTTCGATATTCATGTCTCTAATTGTAACCCCGTTGGGTTCCTACCATAGACCGTTATAGGAATAAACTTTATACATATGAATAGCTAAGAAGCGAAATCGTCTTGCTTGCAGAGCTTTTCGAACTACAACAAGTTGTTACGGTCGGAAAATGTATGTGACGGGAAAGATAAAACTTGTTATTGTGCTGATACCAAGTAAATAACATAAGTACCACCAATTTGTCGGACAGATCAAAACTCCGCTTCCCGCAAGTGATGATTGATGATGATTGACGTAGAAATCATTAGTCTTCGCAACAGCAGTGCTTACTATTGCAATAGTGCAGTCAACGCTATTCCTTTTGAAAACTATGCGAAAATAAAACTGTTTTACTATAAAAGAACTTTCTTACAGGAGGTATAATAATTCAGGTTATGGATTTCTACATGTTTTGATTTTATCTGCACTAAAGACAGTCGTAACTTCTAACTGGATAAATAACCTCAGGTGAAGGAATGCTTCAGTATTAAAGGATACTGCCAACTGTTGTGTTATTGTTCGCACTTTCTGTCACTGTGCATGTAATTTTTTTGTCATTCATCTATAAGTAAATGCGAAAGAGTTCAAGATATTGATTGTTCCCTAAGAAAGTTCAAGCGTCAGGCAATAGACCTCTAAGGGAAAAATACCTCATCGGTCAATAGAATTCGACTTGAAATAGATTTATCGGCGAAGACCTCATCTAAAAATAAACACAATCTATCAACAAACTTCATAGGATTATAGTCTATGCAGGCAGCAGATATCAAGGGATATGAAAATACCACAAAATAGACATTTTAAAGTATTTAACATATTTTAATATATTTAATAATGTATTTAATATATTGAGCCCAACAGATAAATAAAACGTAATTGTTTTTCTTTAATATACTTATCAAAAACAAACAAACAAACAAAACAAACAAACAAACAATACCAACTTTTTCGAATATTTTAAGATTTCCTGATTCTTACTATTAGTAAACTGCACACAGCTCTATATAACATGAATGATAATATGCTGGAAAGGAGAGCTGCAAAGGTACAGTAGAATATATGATTTCGAATAAATCATCTTTCTCTAATTCTTATGCTGTTCTCGTCAATTTTATTCCATGGGAGATCAAAGTGTAGTCCAACATGTGCAAAAATTGATCTCGCGATTCCATTGGATAATAAAAAGATCACGAACTTATCTTAAAATAGAAAAATATAGCTTTGAAACACTTATTTTGAGTCTAAATCAATGAAAAAGTATACGTTGTTTATTGGTCTTGAATGACCTATGAAAGCTTTGTTTTTGTTGATTTCAGTATAATGTAAATTTCATTTCTGTTGATGTCACGGTATTGATTGTAGAGGCCCTCCACGGGGTTGAAAATAGAAATCATGAAAATGACATTAATTTCTGAATTAGAGAATTAAAATATATCATTTACACGTCGTTGATTACATAGCTCTACCGTCTCAAAGGTTAAACATAAAAGTTCTCGCCAAAGCTCGAACATTTAACATTTAACAGTAGAACTATGATAAACAACGAAAATCAAGCAATATCTACAGCTGTATTTGTATACTTCTTTGTTAGTTTATGGAACCACCGCCTTCACTATGGCCATCGCTCTAGACTCTTCGACCACCTAGGCAAAATAAAAATATAGCTTTCAGTAACCAGGTCTTTCCTTCTCGTAAGAAATGTTAAATAGTACACGATTAACAGTGCGGTGGTTAGTAAATGTTTTCGCGCACACTGAAAAATCACAGTATTTGCTTAATGTAAGAACTTTTGGTTCAGAGTTACCAATTTATATGATTCAATTCGATAACGTGACTATGTCAGATTTGCGTAGGTTTGTAGAGTTCAAAAACAATGAAACCAACTTTTAATTGATGTTCACATGCCATGAAGATTGTTTTGAACAAATAGGGCGAAAAGCATAAAGTTAAAAGGTTGTATGCTGTCAAAATTATCAGAAATTGACGCAACTGCCATTTTTTTTACAATTTTTTGGCATTAACGTATTTAAAAAGACCAAAAACATGTGGACGAACCAAAAACATTATTATTTACACCTGTTTACGTTAGATTGAATTCCACAAATTGGTTTGCAACATGTCATGTCATTTTTCGATATTTTGGATTTTATTTTCAAAATTTGGATGCATAAATACCCTCTTCGAAAGGATACAAAACAAAAATATCAAAAGTTTTAATATCTTTACATTTCTTTAATATATTGATGTTTGAAAGCTGGTATCTTTTTCTTTGCAAAGTATATACTGAATTTGGTTAACATTCACAACAACTAGAAATGTGTGTTTTAGTGTCAAATGAGTGTATATGCATATAGTTTTTAGAATATTTAACGGATACGCCATCACAGCTTTGTTTCACATCAGCCTGATCATGACCATTTTATTGAGTCGAGAACGGGTATACAAACGTTTTACCCTCATAGCAAAAGAGTCAAAAGTCACAACGAACTTTATCGATGATCTTCAAGGAATTTAGTTCATTTTGCCACGAGACATTACATTTTACATATAGCTGAAAAGACTTTATTGAACTGATTTTAGGGTACTGCGATTTAAAGGATTTCTAGTTTAATTAAATACGCAATAGTCACGAATGATCACAAATGCCAATAACAGCGACTGATACCAACCCCGTTTATCATGGCAAGACACCTTTGGTCAGAAACATTCGCTGAACGGCGTATGTTTTAAAATACAATCGATGGTTTCACATGATACCTACATGTAGCAACATTGTATTGGGAAATAAAGAGACAGTATATTTATTTATAGTCTGAAAACATGAAATTTATATGCACAATTCTAGGAAATAAAAGAAAATGCGACGATACCTGTTTTGCATCCTCACAATTCAACGTAAGTTCCCTCGAACCCCTGTCATCCAGATTTTAGCGGATATTTACTATCACCGCCCGGTGTTTTACTTGAAAAAGGCCTTTGTATTGACCAATCGAAATTAGTTATTAGCTTAATTCTCCATTCACGGTCTGCATCTCGGAATTTCGGAATTAACTCCACAACTAGATATTTTTTAGTTTCGGGTCGCATCTGACACGTGTCCAGGTCCAAAGCGGTAAACCTTTATTCTTTATCCTTTTTCATCCTCGATAAAGGATGAATATATTTTTCTATTTTTCTCCGAAAATTTGAGCCCTTGTCTAACTTAATAGTTTTTAGATTTAATTTTATATTTTTATTTGATGTCCGACAACTACCTAAATATACCTATTTTGTTTTATGTATATAGTCTGAAGCTGTTTCACAGCATTTTTTTTCTAATTTTCATATTTTTGTTGCGAGGTCCCAAGGCTTTACGGCTTCTTAATTACATTTCCATTGCATCTTTTATTAGCCTTATACACGTGGTAATATTTAAAACATAAAGCATATGAAATAGAAATAAGTTTAGTATTGAAAACGTTACTTAAAAATTTTTCTGGCTGTCAACTCATAAACACAAGTATTTATATGTAACAATTTATTGACTAATCAAATATAGTACCTTCCGAGCAAGTGTACCTGGCAAGTGTATCTTTTCAACAGTATTTATATATACCACCCATTTTGTTGTTATTGTCGGCATTTTTCCCGCTGTGTATTTATTTTTCTGTCATGCATCTATTAGTGATTCGGAAAAAGTTTGAGATATTGTTAGTTCCTGAAGACAGTTCAAGTAGTGGCAATAGACTTCATCGGTCAATAAGCTTCATAAGGAATGGTGGTAATAACAAAATTACCGAGCAAATTTGTCAAGAGCCGAAGTCCATGAGACAAAAAGACATATCAGGTGGAAACAACGGGAAAATTGTCGACCGCAATGGTCCTGACTTGGTACAGGCATTACAAATGTAATTTTGGGATGAAACAGGTTTTATAGCATGCTTAAACCTCTCTTTCCATTGCGGTAGTGTCTGGTAGCAACCTAACATACTGTGTCGGGTAAAAGACTGTATTGGGCTATAGAAACCTCATCGGACAAAAAAACTACATTGGGCAATAGTTTATTACAGCCATCAACCATCAAGGGATTTGAAAATACCAAAATGAAAGAGGAAACAAGGTTATACATCATTACTATAGAATCGTATGAAGTTACTCACAAATAAAAAAAAAGGAACAGCCATAAAAGTAAGAACTAACCTGTCCAGCCATTGTTTTACATGAACTTTTTACCCAGTTTGAACGGTATCATCTGTGTTTTGTTTGTCGAGGTTTTATTTTTAAATATTTATAATCATTTTGATACATTGAACCCAACAGATTAATAAAACGTAGTTAAATTTTTACTGAAATGTATTAGTCAACATACCAAACGATATCAATTTTTTTTCAAATAATTTGATAATTTTTTATCTTTACTTTCAGTAAATGTGGGACTTTTGAGTGGTATTTGTCACCGAAAAAGTTCTCTTAGTATATGTTAAAATGAATACATCGAATTGAAATCACTCAATTTTATTTCGTCAATAAAAACTTAGTTAAAAAACAATGCAATTAGAATACCAAAGGAACAACGCACAAGAAAACATAAATCAAAGTCCAGAGACAAAGTAAAAATCAGAGCACCAGGAGACGGAAGACTAGTCATTACACACCCACAAAACACTCAAACACTACTAATACAACACTGTAAACGTAAACATTAAAAATGTGAACTTTAAAAAAAATATGAGTGACACCAGGTGCTCCGGACAAGAAGCGTGTTTTCCCAGTATACAGCACCCTTCACATTGTCAAATTGATAATACGGGGTTAATTCAAAATCGATAGAAATAACAACGGCTGAAAATATTTCTTACTCAGTAGTTTTTGTAATATATACACCCAATTTGCTGAGGAGGTAGGTATATTGCTGCTAAGAAAGGGAAAGTTCACAAGTGGAAAGCCATATAACATAGATTTCAGACGTCCATGTTGATGAATGTATAACAAATGAACAAGGTATAATAATCGTCATGTGGGAAAAATTATAACTACACTTTAATTTCATAAATAGTTTATTTTTAGGGGTACATATTAATTTAAATAGGTAAGAAATAACTAAATATCGAACTAACTGTAAAAATAATTAATGCATAAATTATGGCCATTTCGCAAACTTATGTCTCTTCAGTGCACATAAAATATATACATTTTGAAAAAATCAAAAACTCAAGGATGTTAAAAACTAACAGGGAAAAATAACCATTATGATTTAATCGGAAAACAAAAATCAGCTGAGGATAGAGCTTTGTATGAGAAAGAAATTCCTTTGCTTTCAACAAAATTTAAAAAATGTAAATATTGCAAAATTCAAAATAAAATCTGTTTTCTGGTCAGCAGTGATACTTTGCTTGTGGATACCCTCGGGACTTACAATCCACCAGAAGAGTAGCAGACCCACTGCTAACAAATAACTAAATACCAAACTTACTGTAAATTGAATTACATTATAGATTAAATTTCTGCAAAAATCATGGTCATTTCGACAACTTTTATCTCTTCAGTGCAGATAAAATTTTAACATTTTGGGAAACATAAACTCAATGATACTTAAAGACTGAAACAGAAAAAATAACCAATATGATCCATAAACTGGACAGATAAAGGGGAGGTTTGGGTACCCATAAACCGGTTAAACCCTATCGCTGGCTTTTGCTGGTGCAGGTACCAAGTCCGGCTGTCCCGAGTTCCTATCGTTGTGTACGTTTTTCTTTTGTCTTTTGTCTAATTTGTGTTTTTCCTGTGTAGTTCCTTTGCAGATCGTGACATGTAATTATAATTTTCAGCCATTGTAGGTTTTTCCTGTTGTCCCCTTTATTTCATTTGTAATATTGTTTTAATGTATTTACATTTCTTAAATATATGTTGAGGCTTGAAAGTTGGTATCATTTTCTTTGTTTACTAGTGAAAACTGAAATGTGGTTAACATTCACGTCAAAAAAGAAACTAGGAAAGTGTGTTTTGTTGTCAAATGACCGCATTTGCATGTAATTTTAAGAATAATTCACGGATACTCCATCATAGCTTTGTTTTACAGCGGCTCGACCATTTTACCGAGACGAGGGATGAAGAAACCGACATAAATGGCCATCCCGGGGTAAAACTATGACAAACTGGACTCTCCATGATAAAGGACAATTATTACGGCATATTTTTTGTATGGATAAAACCTTCTGTTGCCCACAATTTTTTATATGTTTGGCTTTTCTAGAATTAAAGGTATCAGTTACGTCACAAACGAAACTGTATTTGAAATCAGAAAGTTGTGTTTTTTTAGCGTGACGTCATTCAACGTGGTCGCCTTTTCTCATGTAGTTATAATGTAACATCGTCCTTTGCGATGGCAATATATATATCCGTAGTCGAAAAGACTTATTTGTGTTATTCTGATCACATATTGTATTTTGCCATCTTTTGCGACTATATATCGCTATGACACTTGGATTAATATAGGACATCAAAAGCTACCCCTTGTCAATATTAATATTCTAATATGACTCTCTTCTTTCGCTTTGGAAATAAAGCTATGTTCTAATTCCAACAATATTTTTAGCACATGCGTATATATTTTTTACAAAAGGACATTAGTTATGTACAATTTCACATTTCATCCACTCATTATTTTGTGTAAACAAAGTTTGAATAATGAATCACCCAAAAATCCAGATCAAAGAATGACAATAATAGAAATTTACAACAGTTACTAAATTTAAGACTTGGAACTGAAATTGACGTAACCGTAACCTAGCAACGAATGTGTTGTTGTTATGAAATCTTATCTATGTTCCAGATCATGCTCTACGATTTAAATATGTTTTTTTTTAACTTTAACAAAATTATGAATATGAGTTTTATTATTCATTTTTCTTTTTTGGCTTCAAAAATAACATAACTAAGCAGTCGTATAAATCAGAAATACATCCAGCTCACACTTATACCCGCTTCGATTTTAAAATATCCGTATTTTATATGTTTTATAACATATAACCTGTATTAATTCATAAGCTTATGAGCCAATTGTATTAATAAAACAACGAATTTAGATTTTTCTATGTCCATTTATGTGTGTTTGAATGCAGTTTTCCGACATATTTCAATTCCAGTGCAAAACCCAATAGTGCTCTCTAAGAGCCGCTTCGAGTGTTCAAAACTCTTGTTAAATATATTAGAATCGAAATAGATTATTACAATTGGGCTCTATGCGAATTAGAACATGGTCAGACCGTATATTTGTCTTCATTTTATACCTCGCTGTCGCTCGGTATAAAACTTTGACAAATATAAGGTCTGCCCATGTTCTAATTCGCATAGAGCCCGCTTGCAATAATCTATTTCTTAATTATAGCGAAACGGAGTTTTTTGCCCCAACACCGTTATCTTTGTTGAAACGATGACGCATAAAAAATTAAAAACTTATATAAGGTCATGACAGTGGTTCGATGCATTATGACCGAAAAAGTTCGATTTTTTTTTCATTTTTCTTTGAGTGTTTTGCGCTTGATATTTTCATCAGAAGTGTTCACGGAAGTCAGAAAGGGTAAACAAATGTTTTACTTTCATTGTCTTTAGCAAAAAAGTCACAACGACCTTTATCGATGATCTTCAAGGAATTGATAAATGACTGATGTTCATTTTGCCACGAGACATATTTTTGTTGCGAGGCATTGGGAACCAGCAAGGTGGCGTTTTGTCAAAGGCTTTAAGGCTTGTTGCCTGCATCCCATTTAATAACTGTTTTATAGCCTGTATGTAATAGTATTTTTTTCTATTCGTCGGAAAAAATCTGAGATATTGTTGGTTCCCTTATACAGTTCAAATGTCGGGCAATAGACCTCATCGGTCAATAAGCTTCATAGTAAAATTACCGAACAGATTTTTCAGCAATCGAAGTCCATGAGACAAAAAGACAAATCAGATGGAAATCGTCGGAAAAATTGGTTCTTACTTGGTACAGGCATGTCAAAAGAAATGGTTTTATGGCAAACAAAGCCTTCCCTTCCATTGCAGTAGTGTCCGGTAGCAACTCAAATGACTTTATCTGGTAAGACTTTATCCGGCAAAGACCTCACGGATAATAAACCTCATTGGACAACAAACTTCATCGGGCAATAGTTTATTACAGCCTTCTCTAATTTCTGTCCAGTTTTCACATTTCCTGAACGGGGTAGAAACAGGAGAACAAGTTTCGTGAAATTTCCAGCCATTTTCATTCGGAATACAATCCTCGGTGTTTTTCATCCAGTCATTAGAGAAACAGTTTCCACAACTTAAACACGTTAATTATGAAATTTCTCACATCTTGTTAAATAAATTTTGAAATGTTTAAAAGCTCGGCAAGCCTCGCTTTCAAACATTTGCAAAATTTATTTAACTCGATGTGAGAAATTTCATAATCAACTAGTTCTCGTTATGGAAACTATATATCAACCATCAAAGGATGTGAAAATACCAAATAATAGAAAGGTAATTAATCATTAAATAATTAAGTAATTTACAATTAAACGAAACATCCATAAATGTAAGAACTAACCTGTTCAGTCATATTTTTGTTTTTGTTTTATATGTTCTTTCTACCCAGCATGAACGATATCATCAGTCTTATGTTTGTCGATGTCTTATTTTTAAATATCTAAAATCATTTATTTTTTGGAATAGTTTTACAATTTTTTATTTTTACTGTCAGAAAATATGGGACTTTGAGTCATGTTTGTCACGAAAAAAGTTCTCTTACTATATATTATCAAATAAATACATCAATACATCGAATAGGAAACACTAATTATTAACACTGTTGAGTTAAGGGTGATTTATATTTATTCTGTTTGTACCGTTCCAGGTTAAATGCTTTTCGTCAATTAAAATTTAGTTAAGAAACAATGCCAGTAGAATACCGAAGAGACAACGCACAAGATTACATAAATCAAAGTACAGTGACAAAGCAAAATCAAGAACACCAGAAGACGGAAGACTAAAGACACTATAACCCACAAAACACACAAATACTACATATACAACACTCAAAACTTAAGCACTAATAATGCGAACTCTGAAAAAAAAACAGAGTGGCACCAGGTACTCCAGGAGGGTAAGCGTGTTTTTGTCAGTATGCAGGTCCCTCCACACTATGAGAGGGCCAATCCGGGGTTAGGTCAAAATCGATAATGTCCAATTCGGGAAGACGCGAATCTAGCTGAAAATGTCGTTTTCATTTGCGACACCGACATTTCATATCTATCTTTGATGCAGTGCTGACACCCGAAGAATTTCTGAAGGGATGAAAGTAACCAGGGCTGAAGATATCCCTGACTTAGTAGTTTATGCCACAATATTTTTGCTCTTTATAAAAAGTCATTTTAAGAACTGCAAGCTCTACAATAACGAAGTATCTATGAAATATATAAGTGGGAAGTCATATAACCTAGATCGCAGACGTCCAATTTGATCAATGTATAACAAATGGTTAAGGTATAATAATTGTAAAGTGGGAAACATTATAAGTACACTTTAATTTCATAAATTGCTTGTTTTTAGAGGTACATATTAATTTCAATATGTAAGGAATAACGAAATACCGAACTAACAGTAAAAATAATATCTGAATAAATTATGGCCATTTCGACGACTTACGTCTCTTCAGTGCACATAAAATCTAAACATTTTGAAAAACCATGAACTCAGAGATGTTTAAAAACTGATAGTGAATAAATAACCAACGTGATCTAAATTGAAAGCCAAAATAAGATAAGGACAGAGCTTTGCATGAGGGAGAAATACCTTAGTTTTCAACAGAATTGACAAAAATGCAAATATTGCAAGTTTCAAAATAAAATTGGTTTTCACGTCAGCGCCGAAGTACTGGCTACTGGGTTGATGAATACCCTCGGTTCTCACAATCAACCAGCAAAGTCACCGACCCAGTGCTAACAGATAAATAACTACCAAACTTACTGTAATCAAATTTCTGTATCAATCAAGGTCATTTTGAAGACTTATGTCTCTTCAGTGCAGACAAAATCTAAACATTTGGGAAACCATGAACTCAAAGATGTTAAAAAAACTTATAGAGAACAAGTACCGTATAGCGGGATATTTTCGCGGATTTTAATTTTCGCGAATTTTCGCGGATGGACTTTAAATCGCGAAAATAAATTCCGCGAATATTTTCTGTATTCTTAGGATCTATATAGGATCTTTGATAATCCGCGAAAATTTAAAACGCTAAAATTTTTGGCATACATTTTCGACTCAAATCCGCGAAATTTTTGACCCGCGAAAATAACCCGCTATACGGTAACCTTTACAATCGAAATGAAAAGGCAAAACTAGTTAAGGATAGATTACTTCGTTTTCAACAAAATTTACA
>MJUU01055180.1:62898-117032 GCA_002080025.1 Modiolus philippinarum | reverse complement strand
CCCCCCCTCAGAATCAAATGGTCGTCCCCTTAACAGATTCCAAGTGTGGTTGGATACGAAGTCGAAAAGGTTTGATAACATTTGGCCGTTTATCATATACTGTCTTGTGAAGTGGTTTGATTGATTGATTGAATGTTGTTTAACGAAAACTTTAGCAATATTTCAGCTATATCGTGGCGTGAACTGTTGATATTAGTACTCCCCCCCCCGAGGGAACCCCGAGGTATAGAAATAGGACCTAGTATTTCCGGCTTGCGGGGTATGACCCCTCCCAAACAGGGCTGACTCCGAGGGAACCCCGGGATAAAGAAATAGGACCCATTCCGTGGATGTGCGGGATTAATAAATACTCAACCCATGTTAACTCAGGTCCAAGTGTCGGAAGAAATGTCACGCTTCCTGCACGTTAAAGAACCCTTGTAGCAAGCTCTTTTTGAGTGATCCGTAGGTGATCGGCTACAAGGATAAATTCTCCGCCCTTTCGATTTCACCCTCCTTTTCCAGTGGCAGTCAGAATTTCCCGTCCCATGACCCTTTCCATACCCCAAAGTGATTATTTATTAACAAACTTGTTCTCGTATTGATATAGCTGAAATATTGCTCAGTAGACGTTAAAAAATATTCAATCGGTAGTATGTCGATGGATTAAGCTTAGCTCTTACCGTCTCGAACTACAAGGGGTCAAAGAGGAATCAAAAGGAGTCATAAGGACTAATTTTTATTTTCCCTAGTTCCGTGTCGAGTGCTAGTGCTGCCGATGAGGAATTAATTTCCGAAATGGCCATAGAGCTAATTTAAATTATTGCAGTTGGAGTAAACATATGTGTTATGGTCTCATGTTCATTTAATCCATATCATTTCGTAAAATATATGATTAGCCTATCTAGGACAGAAGAGCAGAATACTTTATACAGTTTTTATACAAAATTTTGTTAAATTTAGAAATTACAAGTTTATAAATATAATCGGTTTTCGGGCCAGCACCATAGTACTGGCTTCTGGGTTGGTGAGTACGCCAGGGGACTAACAGTCCACCAGCAGTGGCATCGCCCCAGTGGTAACAAATAACTAAATATCAAGTTACTGTGAATTTGGTTTCTGCATATGCGTAGTGTGTGGAAGTCCATATCATG
This sequence comes from Modiolus philippinarum, assembly GCA_002080025.1. Lineage (NCBI taxonomy): Eukaryota > Metazoa > Mollusca > Bivalvia > Mytilida > Modiolidae > Modiolus > Modiolus philippinarum. The sequence continues at coordinate 115,899 of MJUU01055180.1, read as the reverse complement.
CTGCACTTAGTCGATTAATAGAATGCATTATACGATTTAAAGTAAAACTTGTTTTATAAAATTTAAGTCACTGATAGAGGACAGGATAAGCTGACATTTGATAGTAAAATTCATTCCAAACCGGAAGATCAGCAGGTTCCAGCGCAACATAGTCAAGAACGATAAAGGAGAAAAACGAAGAGAAACAAAATAGAAAAGAAGCATTTTAGAGTGCGAACACGGACAGGAACATTTGTTTGCTTTGCTGACAGACAAGGAACGTATCTCAGTATACACAAAAAATGACAAACTTATGAAAGCTTGAATGGGACCTAATCGTGTCCAAATTGAAATAAAACGAGATCAAAGTAAAGGAAAAGTTGATAACCAATACTGAGGTTTTTCAGATGCCAGGCAAATTGTAAAGAATTGGAGCCTATCACTGACTGTTGGAGTGTAGAAATGCTTAAGAAAATAATTGGACAGACCAAGGTGTTCGTTAGACCCATACAAGAAAACGTTTCTACAAAACCCTTTCTAATATATGAAGCTTCTGGCAGCAACACTGATATACGTGTGAACTTAAACTAAAATTTTTCGTCTGTTCGTGTGTTTAAAGAGCATATATGTAACAATTAAGCCATATCAAGTCATATCAAGCAAACGTATCTAAAATCAATAATAAACAAACACTAAAAAGTAATTACCAAGAGTAGTGAATGCTAACATATATATGTTTGGCCAGTTCGTGCATCTATAATTTCTGCGAATGTGTACAGACAGAATATATCAACATTGAAAACATATCTCCATTTTCTGTTTTCTTTTTGTTTGTCAATATTTGGTTTAAAAAACGCGAAAATTCTAAATCTTATCAGTAATGGCGGTTGGGTTCCATCGCTCTATAAACTCCACTTGGGTCTGTCATTGTTTGATAAAATTATTCGTTAACACAGTAAAGATTATAGCGAAAGTTCAACATTTTACAATTTGAATTTTATTTTATTGATTGATTGATTGAATATTGTTTAACGTCTACTCAGCAATATTTCAGCTATATCAAGACGAGAACAAGTTTGTTGATAAATAATCACTTTGGGGTATGGAAATGGCCATGGGACGGGAAATTCTGACTGCCACTGGAAAAGTAGGGTGAAATCGTCAAGGGCGGGGAATTTAGCCTTGTAGCCGATCACCTACGGACCACCCCAAAAAGAGCTTGCTACAAGGGTTCTTTAACGTGCAGTAAGCGTGGCATTTCTTCCAACACGTGGACCTGAGTTTACATCCCATCCGAAAGATGGGTTGTGTATTTATTAATCCCGCACAACCACGGAATGGGTCCTATTTCTATATCCCGGGACCCTCGGGGTCAGCCTCCGTTTAGGAGGGGTCACACCCCGCAAGCCGGAGATACTGGGTCCTATTTCTATATCCCGGGGTTCCCTCGGGGTCCTCTGTTAGGATGGCTCATACTCCAAGCTCAGAGGATGCTGCGGGCCTATTCTTCAGCCGGGACCGCGCACGGCGGAATTTTATTTGAAAACTATTGTTGGCCTTTAAAAGGGCCGTTTTACATTGTCTTTATAATTTTTCATCTTCAATTTCGTCTGTCGGTTGTTGATTCTCGTTCCTCGAGTGCAATCTGTACATGCTCAAATGCATGAACACTGATGATTACACCGGAGTTATGATAATCGAGGACCTTACAAAAAGGCGAAACAACATAGCATACAAAGCTCGCAAGCAAAAATCTGAAGGTTATTTGTCCAATACTTACACAGGTAATGGAAAAATATTTCTGAAAAACAGTTCTTGGAATATCACCACACAAACACTGAGCTTGCATTTCAATCTTACATGATAAAAAACCGTTAACATCAGAACAAATCACTAAATACCGAAGTTACTGTGAATTTAGGTTCTGCATATGCGCATTTCGACAACTTATGTCTCTATAGTTGCTCGACAATTAGAAAAGAATTCCGCTTAAACCGGTGCTAGGGGCCGTCTTGAACTTACTATGAGGTATGAGCAAAGCTCATTGTTGAAGGCCTCATGATGACTTCAAGATGAAGAACAACAATAAAAGCGTTGTTCCTTTGCTTGTTTTTTATCATGTATTTGTAGAGACTTTGTCTCATGTGCATTTACTCCATATCCTTTTATTCACCAGATACAATCTAAACGTTTGGAAAACCAAAAACTCAAAATGTTTTAAACTGATAGAGAACAAATAACCAAAGCCAAAATCGGCTAAGGACAGAGCTTTGCATGAGGGAGATACTTCTTAGTTTTCAACAAAATTTACAAAAAATTAGATATTGTAAGGATCCAACTACAATCGGCTTTCGGGTCAGCACCGAAGTACTGACTATTGGTGTGGTGAATACCCTCGGGGACTAACAGTCCACCAGCAGTGGCATCGACCCAGTGGTAACAAATAACTAAATACCGAAGTTACTGTGAATTTACAGATGGGTGCAGACGCAACGTTCCAAAAAGTGCACTTAAAGTGAACTTGAAGTTCACTCTTTTGGAATAGATAGCTATTCCATGGCAGGTATTATCGCGTTCACTAGTGAACTTCAAGTGCACTTGAAAGCTGTCGCGAGGATCACTACTTAAAACGAGGTTATCTTATAAATATAATAGTTAGATCGAATTTTAAGCGATAACCGAGGGAATAAAAATATATTTCCACGTAGCGTTCTTTTGGATAAGCAAATGCGAAAAAAATACCAATGCAGTTATAATATAAAATATTGTTAAATATAAAGCATGTCAGATAATATTTTCCCGCTACAAAAATGAATATAGACGTGTATACTAAATCTTTACAAATGACCAAAATAGTTCATTTTTCAAAAAAAAATTACTTATTTTATCCTTTGAAGAAGTTTTATATGTTACTATATAGCTTTTTGTAAATCTTTATATAAATATGTTTGAGAAAATTAGGTTTTCATTATGCGGTTTATACAAAATCTTTTCAAATGACCAAAATAATTCATTTCTTAAAATATTTTACTTTATCACATCTTTTCAAAGAAGTTTTATATAAGGTAATATTGGGAAAAATAATGCAACAATTGAAATAAGCACCAACATATAATATCTCCCACTTTTGGATTCGTTTTTGATAAAAGATGAATAAATTTGGTATCGCGAGAAAGGAAAAAAGCTGAAATGCAAAATATTTTAATCTTGTACGGTAATTTTGGGAAAAATACATATAAATGTTGTGTCGCGACAATTGAAATAAGCACTGACAAATAAATGAAAAGTGGGAGAATTTGCGTCAAGACACATATTTATCAAAATTCTATGAAAAGGACCATAACTCCCACAAAATTGGTCGATCACGACGGCCACAACTAAGAATTATGGTCAACAATCCTGTAAAATTTTGTCGAAATCCGATGAAAATGTAGGAGCATGAGCGTCCACAAACTTTGTGACGGACGGCCGAACGGACAGACTGCTGGACTGCTGGACTAACGACAGACGAAAAATAATTACAAATAAACTAAATACCGAAGTTACCGTGAATTTATTTTCTGCATATGCGCATTTCGACAAGTTATGTCTCTTCAGTGCAGATAAAATCTAAAGGTTTTGGAAGACCGTAAACCCAAAGAAGTTTAAAACTGATAGAGAACAAATATCCAATATAATCTAATTGAAAAGCCACAATAAGCTAAAGACAGAGCTTGCATGAGGGGGATACTCCTTAGTTTTCAACAAATTAAGAGTCTATTCTTTTACATTTTACTATGGAGTAGAGGAGATTTTGTAAACAATTAAAAAACATGTTTCTGAATTCACACAATGTCAATTCATAAATAGTAGATTACACATTAAGAAAATCTGCATTAACCATGTACAGTCAAAATGCATTATTCATTAATTCTCCCCAGGTGTATAATCAATCTCAGCAATTGTAATTTTTACAGCTTTTCGACTTTCCTGAAAAAGTTTTGGTTCCCTCACTGTGAATTTAAATATAATTTTCTAAGCAGAAAGTTAAACTTAAACAAATCTTTTTACTTCACGGAAAAGTTTATGATGCGTCGTCGAAATTTGGTACACACATGTACCTTGCGAGATAATGAACCTCGGCAAGTAGCTGCAGGGTAGCATATAACGGTTTTTTTAAATCTTTTGATTTTGTGGACCTTGAGAAATCAACAAAAGGACCTTTATTACTACTTTTTGCAGCTAGTAAGCAAGTAAATGTCTCATCTAAGTAAGTACGATATATAACGATTGACAAACAGTTGATGTTACAGAGGCTGAAAACAATAAAGATAACATTTTTTGTAGTCTTTAATTCTGAATTCTGAAAAATATAAAATGTGACTAGGATCAAACAAACTTTTTAAGAATGTAAAGTTCTAAATCCTGAAGAACTAAAGTGTACGGCCCATACCCAATCTGTATGAAACTACTCCATAGATCTTTATCAAACCTAATGTAAATCTCCTGCCCCTACCCAAATATCAATTTTCCACTCGTTGTCCCGATGGTCCCGCCCCCTAAAATTCTCAATTATTCATACCTTTTTAAATAAGAGTATACTTAACCTTGGATTTGAACCATGGATTACTCCAGTAACTTGCGGAAGTAATACTTATTTCAGACAATCCTCTCGAGGTCTGAAGTTAATACTTTAAAATGTAAGTATCCTGCCCCAGCCATTTCTCAATTTTCAGCTCGGTCATCGGTTGTCCCTTCTTCCTTCATACTTGTTTCTTGTTCTTGTTATCGGAGATGGAAAATAAAATATTTTACCTACCTATCACCCCTGTACTCTCAAAAGTACACTCGGACAACTGAAAACAAACATATAAGTTTGAAAGAAGATCTGCTATGCGTTTTACTTTCATTTCGTCATGTTATTTAACTGCCACTAAAATCAAACTGGAATACATTTGTGTAGTAGTTATTTTATTAATTACAGTGAGTATTGCTTATACATGTCCTTATGTTTGTTATATCATTTTTCTTCAAAATATATTGAGAAAACTACGACAAACATAGAATGAAAGCCGAGGAACATCCAAAATAAATATGTGTCTCTCATAATCGACAACATTCATAACCAAACATACCCATTCATAAGCTAGCATACTAAGATTTCCATTTGTGTCAAAGTTATACATACTGTTTATATTTTTAGAGTAAAAAACCAACAGAACAGATATTGTATGAGGTAAAAACTCAGTTTCTCGGTTACTGAAAAGTTAAAAATGCATTTCTATTTTTTTTTCTGAACAGTACCATGCAGTTATATATATAAATTTAGGAACATAAACAGCAAACACGTGGCTTAAATAGATGAATCGACAGATGCAAACTATTTCAACACAATATCTGATCAAGTTTCCTCCTGCTGTTGGTTAAGTAACTACAGATGAATCGGATTTAGAGAAGAAAGTCAGAAGAATGATACAACAGGAAGATATGCTCATTGAATGCATCGATGCAAACCATACATTAAGGGTTTATAAGCAGATGGCCGAAAAATATACTGTGAACCTTTTTTGAGGAAGAAAGTATATGCATTCTTTCATATTTTGAAGGCCGCCGTGCGCGGTCCCGGCTTATGAATAGGCCCGCAGCATCCTCTGAGCTTGGAGTATGAGTCTTCCTAACAGAGGACCACGGGATATAGAAAAAGGACCTAGTATCTCCGGCTTGCGGGGTGTGACCCCTCCTAAACAAGGGCTGACCCCGAGGGTCCCGGGATATAGAAATAGGACTCATTCCGTGGTTGTGCGGGATTAATAAATACACAACCCATCTTTCGGATGGGATGTAAACTCAGGTCCACGTGTTGGAAGAAATGCGACGCTTCCTGCACGTTAAAGAACCCTTGTAGCAAGCTTTTTTGAGTGGTCCGTAGGTGATCGGCTACAAGGCTAAATTCTCCGCCCTTTTCGATTTCATCCTACTTTTCCAGTGGCAGTCAGAATTTCCCGTCCCATGGCCCTTTCCATACCCCAAAGAGATCATTTATTAACAAACTTGTTCCCGTCTTGATATAGCTGAAATATTGCTGAGTAGACGTTAAACAATAATCAATCAATCAATCAATATTTTGAAGGAAATAAAATGTGGTTCAGGGAGAAACATCAGCAAAGTATGGCAGTGTTTTATTTTCGTAGCCAAGGATCAAATCGAGGTCAGTATTAGGATAGTATCTTTGATTTTGCAGTTACATTTCTTTGTTTTTACCATATTACTGGAGTGGAAACTTTACGGCTAACTTTTCACTAAAATAGTTTATTAATATTGATAGATTCATAGAAATTTTGAAACGGCTGAAAATAATCTCGCTGTTTCATTTTTTCATCATTTTTCAGAAACTCTTTTAAATACCAAGAGATATTTTTCCTTTTTTGTCCAGGTATGTTGTGTTTACCCACAAAAATCAGCTTAAATATCGATTTTACTCTGTTGTGACTTAAATAGGAGCAAATAAAACAGGAATAGTTGAATTTTGATGTGGATCGGGCGTACAAAATGAGGGAAACTGAAATGTCATTCAGCCACCCTGTACAATCGTTGGTAATTTTCACAATCGTTCAACCATTCAAGTCTGTACCTTAAGAATGAGGAAACTGGAGGTTTATACATTAAACCTTATAAATTTCTAATTTTCATAATTGATTTTCTACCTACAAATCAAAATATTTAACTTCATATATGAATTGATGTCAAGTACATTCAAAGTATTGATATGTGTTGCTAGGGCATCAAATATCTAGAGGATCATTTGAATTCACCAAATCGGAAGCTTTGATTGGTCGGTTAGAGTTGAACGTCCAGTAAGCAACATATTCGCTTTATATTCAATAATATTCAAGGAAAAGACGAAAGAAATCAAGGTAGAAGGGACAACCGGGGTAACTTTTTTAGAATGCCACTGGACAGGGGGAAAATGAGTAGGGACAGGACATTTCGTTTCCGATACGAGACCCGGTCACTCTGCTCACATTAGAACAAATACAGAAGGGATCTTTATAATGTATGGATTACTATGACCTGACTCTCCCGCATAGATAGGGCATTCCCCTATCTGCCTATTTTAGAATGCCACTGGACAGTGGGAAAATGGGTAGGAGCAGGAAATTAAGTTTTCCATACGAGACCCGGTCACTCTATTCTGATTAGAAGAACTACAGAAGGGGTCTTTATATTGTATGGATTATTATGACATGACTATCCCGCATAGACAAGGCATTCCCGTTATCTACCAGCTGGGGACGCGCCCGGTAGCTCAATCCCGAAAACCGATCCAGGGGCCGAGTAGAAAGTGTAAAGCAAATGCGCAAAGAGATTACAATCAATAATACCTGCATGTTTCATATAACTAATCATTTTGAAATGTAATATATCATACCAGCCATATTTGACTATGAACAATTGCTCAAATATAAGTGAAAAAATAAAATTCTGGTAAGTTTAAATACCAGTTACTATCCTTCATTAATTTATTAATTTGATTCCTTATATTTTCTTAGCATAAAACCCTGTTTAACCAAGACATCTTCAAAGACAAATAATTGTTTATGTTTTTACTTTGTCCAACAGTGTCTAAGTGGCGCTCTTTTTTAACTCCTCAATTTTATTCTTAAATTTGGTGTGTAAAGCTACAATCATGAAATTAAAAAAAAATCATTGTTGTTGTTTTTATATGAATTTAACTTTTCATATAATGTTGTAGACTTTATATTGCTTTTCAAAATATTTTGGACGACTTAGTTACAACAACCTCGCGAGGCAGAGGTCTTCACTTTTGACTCATGCATTATGAAGCATCGTCAAAACCCAAAAACCAACACCTTTTGAAAAGATTGAGAGATAGTGGAGTGAATTCCAAGAAGAAATTTCAAAGTATATTTAGTGCCGAGTTCAAAGAACGCATTTATTCAATTTTCAATACTGTGAATGTTTCCTTTTATGTACTTTTAAAAAAGAAAAAAGTACAAAAGTTGTTACTAATGTACTCTCATTTATCTATAACTGTGATCATCTTCCAGAGATGTCGAGCCAAAGTCCATGAGACAAGACAAATTGGGTGAATATGAAAACCTGTCACTGCACAATTTCATTTGCAACTGGAAACTGCATTTTATAATCAAGTGGCTTTGTGACGAACCTTTTTCAGCACAAGAGAAATTACAGATGAATGTTGCTACCACTAAAACTAAAACGAATCAGCGGAACCAGTCGTACTTGTTTCACACACAGATGGTGACAGTGAATTTTTTCTTGGTGATAAGGACAAAAGAAAGGAACAGTTTAAAAAAAACGTAACAAGATGTTTGTAAAACATTATACCCCGGTAATAATCATGTCTACACTACACAATTGCCAAATACACTAGTAATTGACGAGTTGAAAGCTAAAACTAGATTTTGACCTCTGTGACCTTGACCTGACCTTAAAGAAATTTGAAGTTTGTTAAAATTTTTCGACTTTGCACTCGGCGACCTTGACCTTTTCCTTTACCATGATTTTTTGATGGATTTGTTTTAAGCCCCGTTTAATCTATCCTACTTCTGGAGTTGAGGAAGAGCAAATGCTTGGTTTTTGGTATGAAACAATTTGTAGTGAGAGATTCATATTACCAACTTTACATACCTGTATTAACAATTTTTTCAAACAGTTAATGATGCTGAAAAGGAACCAAATACTTGTCTCAAGTCTTGTGCCAAGTAAATCGAAGTGATATTCCATAGTATACTGAACTCGTATGAAGAATAGATTTTCTTAAATTAATTTCAAAAAATTGAAATACATCAATCTAGTCAACATTATAATTATTAAATAAAGAGTTCGCAAAAATGGTCTTTATTCTCATGAAAGACTACCCCTTTTCTTAAGTTTTCCATTCGCATTACATTACATCGAAAATTTTACAGAAAAGGGGCAGTAACTTCAAGACAGGTTATCAGATATTATCTAAAATTGCAGGGAAGGTAGATCTCATCATGCTGATCATTATTAAACCATGTCAGATATTTGACATCTTTTAAGGTTTTTTTAGTTATTTTCAAAAACTGCAATTTACCCCTACGTTCTATCTGTAGGAACAGCAGTCGACTTAACAAATTTGAAAAGTACATACAGTTGGGTGCTGACGCAACATTCCATCCAAGTGCACTCCAAAAGCGTTCCTCCCGTGCACTTGAAAGTGATTCCATGACAGCCTAGAGTTAAATTGTGACCACTTTCAAGTGCACTTGAAAAGAATATGCGATCGCAAAGTGCACTTGAAGTGAACTTTGTGGCAGCTTTGGATTGCTCTTAACGATTGGTCAGTTCAAAACACATGATATTAATATGACGAAATTAACTTTAAGCAAAAAGTATGAATACTCGACGACTTCATTCTCTTTTTAATATATTTTTGATAATAAATTAAAACCAAAATGCCATTATAAATTATTATGAGCGTTGTTTTGTTTTATTTATTACATTCCATGCTTACGTCACATTATATTCTTAATAAATCTTTCTGAAAGGGGTATTTTATCGAGGCCTATGTTCATGCTGGAGATATTAAATTTATATGTAATTTCAAAAAAACTTCGTCAATAATTAATCCAAAAGTTGGGAGATATTTTATGTTGGTGCTTATTTCAATTGTTGCGACACAACATTTATATGTATTTTTTCCAAAATTACCTTATAAGATTGAAACATTTTTTATTTCAGCCTTTTCCTTTCTCGCAATACCAAATTTATACATCTTTTGTTAAAATAACCTCAAAAGTGGGAGATATAAGGTGTAGGTGCTGATTTCTATTGTCGAACCACAACATTTACCTTGTAAAACTGAAACATTTTGCATTTTATCTTTTTTCCTTTCTGGCAATACCAAATTAATCTATACATCTTTCGTAAAAAAAATGACCTCAGTAGTGGGAGTGATTAGATGTCGGTGCTTATTTGTCAATTGTAGCGACACAACATTTAGATGTATTTTTCCGAAAATTACCTTCTAAGATTGAAATCTTTTCCATTTTAGCTTTTTCCCTCTCACGATACCAAATTCATACATCTTTTGTCAAAAATGTACTCAAAAGTGGGAGATATTATATGTTGGTGCTTATTTCAATTGTCGCAACACAACATTTATATGTATTTTTCCCAAAAATACTTTATCAGATTGAAATATTTTGAATTTTAGCTTTTTTCCTTTCTTGCGATACTTAATTTATACATCTTTTGTTAAAATTGACCTCAAAAAGTGGAGATATTATATGTCGGTGCTTATTTCAATTGTCGCGACACAACATTTATATGTATTTTTTCCAAAATTACCTGATAAAACTGAAATATTTTGCATTTTAGCTTTTTGTCTTTCTCGCGATACCAAATTGTTGCATCTTTTGTCAAAAAAGAATCCAAAAATGGGAGATATTATATGTTGGTGCTTATTTCACTTGTTGCAAAACAACATTTATATGTATTTTTCCCAATATTACCAAATAAGATTGAAATATTTTGCATTTTAGCCTTGTTCCTTATACATCTTTTGTTAAAAATGACCTTAAAAGTGGGAGAAATTAGGTGTCGGTGCTTATTTCTATTGTTGTACCACAACATATACCTTCTAAGACTGAAACATTTTGCATTTTATCTTTTTTCCTTTCTCGCAATACCAAATCTATACATCTTTTGTTAAAAATGACCTCAGAAGAGGGAGATATTATATGTCGGTGCTTATTTCAATTGTCACGACACAACATTTATATATATTTTTTCAAAAATTACCTTATAAGACTGAAATATTTTGCATTTTAGCTTTTTGTCTTTCTCGCGATACCAAATTGTTGCATCTTTGTCAAAAATGAATCCACAAGTGGGAGATATTACATGTCGGTGCATATTTCAATTGTCGCGAAACAACGTTTATATGTATTTTTCCCAATATTACCTCATACAATTAAAATGTTTTGCATTTTAGCTTTTTTTTCTTTCCCGCGATACCAAAATTACCTTATAAGACTAAAATATTTTGCATTTAAGCTTTTTGTCTTTCTGGCGATACCAAATTATTGTATGTTTTGTCAAAAATGAATCTAAAAGTGGGAGATATTGTATGTTTGTGCTTATTTTAATTGTCGTCACACAACATTTATATGTACTTTTCCCAAAAATATTTTATAAGATTGAAATATTTTGCATTTTAGCTTTTTTCCTTTCTCGTGATACTAAATTTATACATCTTTTGTTAAAATTGACCTCAAAAGTGGGAGATATTATATGTTGGTGCTTATTTCAATTGTTGCGACACAACATTTATGTGTATTTTTCCCAAAATTACCTTATTTAAAACTTTTTTAAATATTACCTTATATAAAACTTCTTTGAAAGGATGTGATAAAGTAAAATATTTTAAAAAATGAGCTATTTCATTCATTTGTAAAGATTTAGTATAAACCGCATAATGAAAACCTGACTTTTTAAACATATTTATGTAAAGATTTACAAAAAGTTATATTGCGACATGTAAAACTTCTTCGAAATGGTATGATAAAGTAAAATATTTAAAAAAGTGAATTATTTTAGTCATTTGGAAAGATTCAGTATAAACCTGACTTTTCAAACATATTTATGTAAAGATTTACAAAAAGCTATATCACAACTGGTACTAATATAACATATTATATTAGTCCCAGATCACAACATATAAAACCAACTACTTCAAAAAGGATATAATAAGATAAAATATTTTAAAAATGACTTATTTTGGTCATTTGTAAAGATTTGGTATAAATCACATAATGAAAATCTGACTTTTTGTCATTTATAAAGATTGGGTTAATGGGGTATACGCGGGAAGTGCGACTTGCCATTTCTAGCGAGTTGAAAAACGGATCTGAGACTGGAATACGCGTTCTTATAATTCTACACGGCTGCCGTTTTCATTTTTGCAGCGGAAATATATTATCTGACATGTTTTATAATTTATATATAACTGCATTGGTATTTTTTAACATTAGCTTATCAAAAAGAACGCTACGTGGAAATAATTTTTTATAACCTCAGCTCTCGCGATCTAAATATATATATATAAGATAACCTCGCCTTAAATAGTGATCCGCGCGACAGCTTTCAAGTGCACTTGAAGTTCACTAGTGAACGCGAAAATACCTGTCATGGATTACCTACCTATTCCAAAAAAGTGAACTTCGCGACAGCTAAAGAGAATGGAAAGTACACTTGAAAAGTGAACTTCAAGTTCACTTTAAGTGCACTTTTTGGAAGGTTGCGTCTGCACCCATCTGTACCTAGTGATGATTAAATCCAAGGCTGATTAGTATTTGCCCAGCAGTTTCAGAGAAGGTATTTGGATCAAAATTAACGGACGGACGACGGACGCCGACTGATGACAAAGCTCACATAACTTTTGGCTAGGTGAGCTAAAAAAGCAACATGGAAGAAATGGGAGAATATAACAATCAGAGAAAATCAAGCTAAAGACGAAAAACGGAAAAGAAGTTCTTACAAAAGAGGGTTCAGCCCAAGAATTGATCAAAGAATTAATGTCCGAAGTAGGTATGCCTGCTTCACTTCGTTTTATTGCAACATTGCAGAACGGCAGTTTAAAGTACAACCTTCTTGATGGCTGGTTAGTGGCAATTGTTGACTTTGCAGAAAACTATAAAACTTTTATTAGGACGAGATACAGGCCGACGATTAGCAGAACCGACAAATCACCCGCATCCGATTGGTGCTTTTTACTAATATGAAAAAGAAAGGAAATGGGTTAAATGTCAATGAGACAACATCCCATCTCCAGGTTAAAATGTCTCAAAACAAAGCATCTAGGGTCACCTTACGATGTGGAATGTCGGAACTGTTGAAATGATGGCTGCAATGAACTCGGTGACATCTATTTTAGTCTTTCAGATGATTTCATCCATGATGCTAGTGATCTTTATCGATTCTTTGAAGAAGCAGTCAAATATCTTCAGGAAAAAGACGAACAAGATTGTTACGCGTAGCTCTGTGTCCCCCGACGCTACATTAAAGTCAATAAAGTTCCATAACTCATGTAAACTTTTGCGAATCAAAATGGCGGCAGGATATGATCAACTGGATTAGGTGGTAAACAGCCAGGCAAAATTTCAGCAAAATTGGATTTTGAGATGTGTCCACAAGGTCTTCCTATGTTGCAGTATGCATAAATTCGATAAGTCCCATAACTCCCGTAAATTTTGTCGAATCAAAATGGCGGCATAATATGTTCAAGAGCATATAGTGGCAAATGTTCAAACAAAATTTAAGCATAATCCGTTCGGTGGTTTCCGAGGAGTTGCTCCCATAAAGTTTTCATAAGCTGTAGCATGCATTAAGTCGATAAAGTCCCAGAACTCCTGTAAAATTTTGTCAAATCAAAATGGCGGCATGATATCATCAACTACAGTTCGTGGCAAACAATCACACAAAATTTCAGCAAAATCTTTTCAGTGGTGTAAGGGGAGTTGCGCCCATAAAAACGAGACACACGGACGCAGACCATTACTATGTCCCTCCGTCGCATTGCGGCGGGGGACAATAAATTGCTATGATCTAGTACACATGGAGACTAATAATCCTGGAAAATTTGAAGGATCTCTGAGTAGTGGTTTTGAGTTGCGTCCACAAGATCTGTCGTATATCATTTTTATTTTTTTTAAGTCCAATAACCCCTACAAAATTTGACAAATCAAAATGGCGATGCCATATGATCTAGTACATATGGCGACTAACATCCTTTAAAATTAGAATTAAATCGGACTAACAGTTTTTGAGGAGTTGCGTCCGCAAGATTTGCCATTGTATAACAATGTGGAAATAATCAAACTATCATAACTACCACAAAATTTGACGAATCAAAATGGCGATATGATATGATCTAGTACCAATGGTGACTGACAATCCTTTCATTGTTATTTCCGTATTATAATTCGACTACCCCTCATAGATATGGCATTCCCCTACCCACCACCTGGGGATGCGCTTGGCAGCATTGTTTTGATTGATTGATTGATTAGTTAGAGTTTAACGTCCAATGAGCAATATTTCAGCTATATCAGGACGAGAACAAGTTAATCAATTCAAAAATTGAAAGTATCAGAAGAAAGAAATAAAGGTGGAAGGGACAACCTGGGCAACGACTTTTGACTGCCACTGGAAAATTGGAGAAATGGGCAGGGGCAGGAAATTTAGCCTGCCATACGACACCCAGTGCGTCTACTCTCTTTAGAGAAATATAGAAGGGGTCTTTATACTGCATGGAGCGTGGCGTTTCTCGACACAGTTTGGCTACAATGGTTCGCGGTCAGGCTTTCCGTATTATGACCTGACTACCCCGCATAGACAGGGCATTCCCCTATCCACCACCTGGGGACGCGCCCGGCAGCTCTGTAGCCGAAGCCCCTGAAAACCGATTCAGGTGCCGGGCATTGTTTTGAAAGAGACCTATATCAACGGTGCGCGTATTTATCGGAGGCTTACGTCGTTTAACACTGATTGCCAAATTTCGGAAATAGGTACGTTTTATTTCCAGTTTAATGAATAAACCGTATATTTGCGATGTGAATCCATAGTGCGTATTTTTACTGGTAATCCATAGTCTCTGCAAAGGACGTTTTCCATTTTTGGTCCATTTACTCTCGAAATCCTTCTACTGTTACCCACAACCAAACGACAGGCACATTGTTCAATATACCGGTTCTGCTTAAACCATGAAGAGTTGGCAACCGCGATCTATTATAAGTTCTGACGCGACAATTGGGTGAAAATACGCAACTATCCCATGTTAGAATTGGGTGAAAACTCATTGTTGCAGAAATATTTGGGTTATGTCAGTTTGGAATTTTTAAAACGCCTGTCAAAAAGAATACATGTGGGTATCATTGATTTTAATTGCGTTATCACGCAAAAACGCTGCGTATTTGCTGCTCTAGATTCCATGGAAACAAAGTTTGATAGAACTTGTATGACAGTCATTCTTTAACAATGAGAAACTTTATTGATGCGGAAAATTCCAGGACTACCTAAGAGGCAACTAAGCAAAGTAGTAGAAGCAGCAAAGAACAGGAAAAACTCTTAAATAGCGGTATAGAATTGCTTGAAAAGAAACTTAAAAATCTTAATAAGTTATTAACAAATGAAAACAGGTACCCGGAGACTAGATTTGCTGATATACACAAAGAAAAGACAGAACTGTAAAAAAAACAAATTGATGAAAAGGAAGCGTCTTAAATTCAGAAAACAAAATTTCCAACAAAGATTTAAGCAAGCTGGTAAAGGACAGCCACTTCTTTGATGGATGAGAATAGAATAAAAAAGAGAAAGCTAGAAGCTGGTGCTCTGGAAAATATACTCAGAGGATGAGGATTTCTTGCTTAATTGTATAGAAGAGAAGGCAACTGCCTACGGAAGACATAATGCTGTTCTATATCTTAATAAAGCTGTAAGAAAACGGGATTTTAAAGAATCAACTTCAAAAGGACCCAACAAGGGAAGAGACCCATAAGATCTGACACAACTGCCAACACTTGTTCTTGTTTCCGAATCCCTTTAATTGATTTAGTATTGAAATTGTTCTAGTTTATATTGTATAATGCATGTTATTAATCAATTAATAAAATATGTTTACACTGCACGCTCTCTAACATTCGCCATATTCAAGCTAATCGTCACAAGGGTAGAGGATTGTTTTGCTGCAAAAATCCAACAAAATAAGAGGAAAATAACAAAATCCGTATCAAACATCAAATGACACATAGCAGCCCTTGAGTGAAGACAACCTTGACACCGTAATGTAACATAGCATAGATGACAAGGCCCATTTAAAACCCGAGGCGTTAGATGAAATCGACTGATGAAAGCACAATGAAAAGACTTCATAAGTATGACTTTGCACATTAAATATTACAAATATTACTCCAGGGAGCCATAGGTATATGGAAAAGTTTATCACTCAAGTGAATAGAGTTACATCTAAAATGCTTGCAAAAGACCAATCTGCTTGTGTAATGAGACCTAAATTTTATTTGGGCTGCAGTGGATCTGTCTGGGCATCAGAGGACGGGCCACTGAGAATAGAAAACCCCAATCTGTACGAGGTCAAATCTAATAATATCACATCTGAATTCAGGATGATAAGTTACAAAATTAAAGATAAAGTTAATCACTTTATTGATCAAACCGAGGAAAGCGATATTAAGAATGTTACTGTAAATAAAGGCTGTATGAAGAAAAAACGAGAGACAGAATTAGGTATAAGGTTTCAGATTACACAAACTTAGTACCGTAATATTAAAATGTGATGAAAAAATGACAGTTCAACAATAGATAAATTCGACATTTTTGTTTCAAAAAGGGGAGGTGAATATCTCCAATGTGTCCAAAATAACTGTGCAAAGTTTAAGAAGCAACGGGTAAAGATGTCCGAGTTTCAGATTACACAAACTTAGTACCCCCAAAGCGTGCCGGACGGAGTCGAGCGGCTCCTAGACCTTCGGTCACCGTTGGAGACGCAGGTAAAACGATAATCGTATCGGTAACTCTAAAATGCCGTATTGACAATGAGATGACACTTACTTGATATCGATATCAAGCATTGTAATACATTTGCTTTACGTTGAAAAAAGTTGTACATAAAGCAAAAGAGAAAAAAAAAACTCTTAAAGAAATGTTTTAAATTTTTTTGAGTCGCGATAAGCAAAGCTAAGCGACTGTCTGTTTTCCTAACTTACTCTCTATTTCTGTATTAGATCTATATTTAAATATTGTCTGATTGGTTTGTTTTGGGAATCACCTGGGGTTTTATGTGACCTTGGTATACGCTTTGCTCAAAATATTGCATACCTACACACGCTTTGCTCAAAACATTGCATACCTACACACGCTTTGCTCAAAATATTGCATACCTACACTGAGAAAAAATATATTCAGTTTTGACAAATTAAATGATGACAATAACAGATTATTAGGTGTTTGAAAATTCTAACATACACAGAAAGATTTTAATGAAATACAAACATTATAAGTTCGAAGTTTTTTTTGTATTACTAGTGATTTTGAATTTAATGCGTAAAGATTTTCGGTCAGTGCAGGTAATTTATATATATATATATATATATATATATATATATATATATATATATATATATATATATATATATATAGTTAAAAGTTCAGTTGAATCCACACGTAGTAATCTTTATAGAGAAAAAAACATTTGAAGATGCACAAAAACATTTAATGTAAAGTAAATTTCAACTTTACATTCACACATTCACAAAAAATAACGTTAAACATTGTTCATTTCGCTCCTACCGGTTTCACTTTCTGAAGATATTCATGGTAGCTAATGAAGACGTCGTTATCGGTAACGGTGACGTTACAATTAACAATAGGTCCTTAGTAACAAGGGAGATAACGTCAATCACGTATATGTACCGAGATAAAATAATTTTACATTCTATTTAACTCTGAAATGTATTTCTTTATAAAATATGATTCCTTTTGGACTCTTTCTCAAACTTTTTCAAACAATGCTACGGAACAAGAAAGAGTCCAAAAGGAATCATATTTTATAAAGAAATACATTCCAGAGTTAAATAGAATGTAAAATTATTTTATCCGGGTACATATACGTGATTGACGTTATCTCCCTTGTTACTAAGGACCTATTGTTAATTGTAACGTCACCGTTACCGATAACGACGTCTTCATTAGCTACCATGAATATCTTCAGAAAGTGAAACCGGTAGAAGCGAAATGAACAATGTTTAACGTTATTTTTTGTGAATGTAAAGTTAAAATTTACTTTACATTAAATGTTTTTGTGCATCTTCAAATGTTTCTCTCTCTCTCTCTCTCTCTCTCTCTCTCTCTCTCTATATATATATATATATATATATATATATATAGTATAAACAACTATTTGTATACACGGCATCTGTTAAATGTCAATCTTGACTGTGATGAATTCTCTATATATAAAGTTCACATTAGTTCATTATAGTGCACTGTTTATCAAATAAACGTTCCTTCAAATGCCAATAAGAAAACTTCAAGAAATTGAATTACAATAATTGTTTGAATTTACAACTAGACCTGATTGCCTTCCAGTGCATTGTAAACATAATTTTCCCGTCCATATTAACAGCGGAGATGTTGACATTTGAACTAGGGACAAGACGCAAAATTAATCGAAAACTTACAACTACGCTGCAAGCAACTAAAATTTTTTAAATGTATATGAAATTTTACCTCGGGGTGTATGTATATTTATGTATTTTGTATTATTGTATGCTAGCTTTATCTTGAGGGTGTAAGGTAGTAGGTATTGAAAATTATATTTTGATAAATGGAATTTTTTTTTTTTAATTTGCAAGTAAGTTAGGCAATAAAATCATAATACCTGCGAGATTTAACAGAATTGCCAATCTTTGATGGGAAAAGTATGATAACGGAAATTAATGAATATCTGATTACCAAGTACCCTCATTTGGTTCTATGTTCAAATTAAGCGACTCTCAAGACATTCAGTCTTTGATTTTAATTGTTGTGATGATTTTGCTTATTAAAGCTGTTACCTTGTAAAACAATTTATCTCTACATTTCCAGGTGAACATACTTGTTGGACATGGCCATTTCGAAAATGGTGTTTTAAGAGATACTGGGGATTGGTCTCAGTTGGATTATATCCAAAAGATGAAGACATTGCCGAAGAGATCAGGATTAGTGCGTTCTGTAAGTTTGTAAAACAAACCGCCAATTTGAAGAGTATTATAGAGACAAACAAGTGGTATTGTTTTATGATGGTCCTTCCAAATGGGAAACAATTATTATAACAAGGGTATAAAGAGTACATAAATCCAGCTCTACGATTCGACATCTTTATGAAAGATGTGGGTTCATCTACTCTTACTATAACTCGTTTACAAGTTATGTTACCTTATAAAACAATTTATCACTACATTTCGATGTCATGGCCGATTTCGTTTAATCTGCACTGCTGAGACATAAGTTGTCGAAATGCGCATATCCAGAAAATAAATCAACAATAACTTCGGTAATTTGTTATTTTCAGGATGTCGCTGAAAGCGACTAAATGTTATTTATCAATGAATAACATTGTCTGATTGTCATGTGTTTACGCGGACCTACGTAAATTCATGTTGTTTTCCTTGCTTAAACTGTCCCCTTTTAAATAATATTTGACACGAAAAAATAAATAAATAAATAAAATAAAATTTCTGCAGTATTCTTACAGGTTTACATTGATAACCTTAACATAAATAAATCCTTCGGCTGCATTTTAAACTTTTGCTTTTCAAAGTGAATTACACATCTCAAATAATCAAAATACGCATTTTATGCTGAAAAAATATATTAATGATCACATGACTTTCATTGATATTAAAATGACAAGATATTCTTTCTTAAGATGAGTAAAAAAATGATTCTGGTTTGGGTGACTTGTGTTTGCATGCAAACAAATCATTACTTATGAAGTTTAGTGACTTACTGTTTTCACAAAATACCGCTACTGTTAATTTAGATTCTGCATAAGCACATTTCGAAACTGGATGCAAGTTATTTAATATGTATCACAGTAAGACAAATGAAGGAATCAAAGAACAAATAAGAAATGATATGGACCAAGGAGTTAGTACCATGAGGATGTTGATTTGTACAAATGCTGCATACATGGACGTCAATTATAAAAACTTTTAACCTGGATATTGGATGTTGTCCCCTTGACATTTACCCCATTTCCTTTCTTTTTAATATTGTACAATGTCATCCTTGTATGCCCTCTAGAGGTCCGAATATTGACACAGCAAATGGGTAGAGTTGGGCGAAATTGAAATTTTCCCAAGAGCTGATTATATTATTAAACCTGATTGTATATTGAAGAAAATAGAACCAGAAGTAATAAATGTAAATAGTCCAATAAGGGTGATATTTTGTTGTAAATTGAAAAAAAAATAGCGAAACAAATTGATAGGTTGATGATCTTGTTTTCGAGAGAGTAATGATAAAAAAAAAATTGGCGGAAAAGTGAATTCCTCTGAATTTTTCATAGGATAAACATTAGCAATTATCTAATTAGCTGTCAATGAGATGAAACTATGGGGAGTGAATCTTCTCGTAGACTAATGTAAATTTGATAAAGTAATCTGTCATATTGATCTTATGGTAATTTTTTAAATTTGTTTTTATGCTCCGACATTAAGCATCATGGGGATATTGTTTTATCCTGCCTCTTTATCAGTGCGTACAAAACCTTTGCTCTAACTTTTTATCTTTGTAAGATAGACTTTTGATACTTGGCAAATGTGTAGGTCCAGCCGAGGGAACATTAATTTGCAACAAAAGAGTTCAATTCAAAGGCCAAGGTTGCAGAGATCAGAATTAGCCTTTGAAGTCGAGAAGCTGCGCATGCTGGGGACATATGTTTTGTTTCATATATGAATCTTTGTTACATTTACTTTATTTATTGTTTACATTATTGCCTTTTATTTTTGCAACGCTAACATTTATGGTGATGATTTTGTGAGTAAATAAAATCGTGCAATAAAATTCCAAATAGCACTGTGCATTTTAACAAGGATAACAGAGCTTGCATTGCTTATTTATTTCAATTCAAAGGTCAAGGTTGCAGAGATCAGAATATGCCTTTGAGGTAAACGAGATTTCATTGCTTATTTCCATCTCAGTCTCGTCAAGCCCTTCAAACAGACAGTGAACAATCACAACCACTCTGTAAGCTGATTACAATCCAAATCGCCCTTTCAGAGGAATTCTTTGCTGCAATGCAGATGTCGATAATGGCAAATATGATCGAAAATTATCTCATTAGATCTAATTTTATCAATGGACAAAGCAATCTTATTATAAACTAAATAAACTTTAAAAAACCACTTCCACAAAGAGATTTGTTAGAAACCTTGACAAATATTCAAGTTATGAGAATGAAAAGCATTAAATGTTCCTTCTTGTTGACAGGTCAAGATGAAAACAAAAAACAAATGTTGATTAAACATCTCAGTCAGAAGACAGTGCTTGTAGTAACCAAAAATCTGATAAAATTGCTTCTGAAAGCAGTCAGTTAGCAGTTACTGTGTCTGGTAGCAGTCAGTAGGTAGTGCACCTTGTTACTTTAAACCATCAAAACTAAGTCAGTGGTCAAAAGCATGTACTCTTCAGTTAATAGAGCTGCACAAAAGTATGATTACCGATTTCAGCCCCNCCCCCCCCCCCCCCCCCCGTTTATTTTTGACATAATTGATTTTATGGTCTTCCAAACTTACAAAAGTTGTTGAAATGCGCATATGTAAAAACTAAATTCACAGTAACTACGTTATTTGGTCACCTGTACAGAAAAAGAATGTCTGGCACAATGATACAAGATTTTATGCTTTCTCTTGTACAATTTGAAATAAACTGGAAAAATTTAACAAAGCTTATAGAAATGCAGTGAATCAATAAAATACCGAAAACGATCGTAAAGAATGTCCCCTTTTTAAGGAGTTGCAAGTTAATTACCAGGGCAAAACAGATGTATGCCACCTCAAATTTAAATTTCCACAAGATTGGGATATTACACATAGTCCGAATCATTTGTCGAATTCTGAAACTATGGATTCGTATGTAACAAAAGTTCTTGTTCCATATTCACATGATGTCATTGACAGGATGGATTTTAAATTGGACAAAAAAGATTTAATAATATATGGGTGCATATTTCAATCACCATCATATATATATATTTCTATTAAGTACTAGTATATAATTACCCATCCCTGAAATATTGTGGAGTTTTAAATCTCAGAATTATCAAATTTTCGTGCAAACTATTTCAAAGACTGATGTGTTATACGAATTATATATGTCCTATAGTTATAATTAGACACTCACAATATATGTACACAGGAAGAAGTAGCACATGCTATTCCCATAATCCATTTGACTAGGGATTATAACCATTAGTTAGTAATTGATTGATTGATTGATTGATGTTTTACGCCAACTTCAGCAATATTTCAGCTATATTGTGGCGAGAACTGTTACTAAGTTGAACAATTGTGATAAATATATACAATATCAATATTAAACCATTAAATCTTTATACAAGTAAAACAACAGTATAAACTAGAGCTGTCGCCTAATGGCAGCCAGGTATACTCCCGCTAATTGAACCCTGAATTAATATGGCAAGTGTAAATTTAAGTGTGTGGACCCAATACAGTTGTGGACACAATACAAGTATGGACAAAATGATATACCTCCCCCCTTTTTTCTGAAAATATTAAAGACGAATAATCTCCCCTTCAAAGTATCAGGCAGCAACCATATTACTTCATGCACATCTTCAGCTTGTGTACTAAAACAGTGCAACAGTTCATCAAAATCAAGGCAGCGGTTTAGGAGAACATGCACTGACAAGGACCACCTCTCCCCCTTTACACAGAAAATATTCAAAGACAAATTATCTCCCCTTCAAAATTTCAGACAGCAACCATATTACTTCATGCACATCTTCAGGTGGTGTACTACAACTGTGTAACATTTCATCAAAATCGAAGCAGCCGCTTAAGAGAACATGCGCTGACAAGGTTCGTCCACCCCCCTTTTTCCAGAAAATATTCAAAGACAGATTATCTCCCCTTGAAAATTTCGGGAACCAACTATATAACATCCTGCACATCTTCAGATGGTGTACTACAACTGTGTAACATTTCATCAAAATTCACGCAGCCGTTTAGGAGAACATGTGCTGACGAGGTTCGCCTCCCCCCTTTTTTCAGAAAATATTCAAAGACAAATTATCTCCCCTTCAAAATTTCGGGCAGCAACCATATAATTTCATGCACATCTTCAGATGGTGTACTACAACTGTGTAACATTTCATCGAAATCCAAGCAGCCGTTTAGGAGAACATGCGCTGACAAGGTTGCCTCCCCCTATTTCCACAAAATATTCTAAAGACGAATTATCTCCCCTTCAAAATTTCGGGCAGCAACCATATTACTTCATGCACATCTTCAGATGGTGTACTACAACTGTGTAACATTTCATCAAAATCCAAGTAGCCGTTTAAGAGAACATGCGCTGACAAGGTACATGGACAGACAGACAGACGGACGGACGGACAAGGTGATTCCTATATACCCCCCCCCCCCAAACTTTGTTTTCGGGGGGTATAAAAATAAAAATATAAATTGATAGCTTTTAAAAATTGAACGATTTTGTCGCCAGCGACATTTGTAAATAGGTCTTTGAGACAATCAGCTGAATAAAAATCACGCCTGATATCGACAAAATCTACACATTCAATTAAAACATGTTGAATTGTATAAGGACAATTGCATGGAATACATTCAGGTCGATCATCACTGTTGAGGATAAAACTATGTGTCGTTCTAGTATGTCCAATATGACATCGGGTCAACACTATCTGTTTACCGACGTCTGACTGTATTCCAAGCAGTTTATTATTTATTTGCAGATCCCATATGGCCTGCAATAACTTTAAAATGTATTTAGCGATTAAAGGCTTCATGTCAGTGTACAGTACTGGAAAATCAACCATCTCGTCATCTAGTGCATCCTTGGCTTCCTGGTCAGCAACTGTGTTTCCATAGATCCCCACATGACTAGGGGTCCAAGCATAAATGACATTTTTGCCTAATGCTACATGTGATTTGTAGAATTCGGCTTTTTTCCAAATAATTTGGTGTTTTGTTTTTCGACTTTCATTTGCCAATAGGCAAGAAAGTGAATCGGAACAAATCATGAATTTATTTGTTTGCGATAAAGCTACAAATTCAAGTGCTGAGTAAATAGCATTAGCTTCAGCAGTAAATATGGAACTAGAGTATGGTAATCGGAGAGTTGCTGCACGGTCTCCAAAAACGGCTGCAGAAGCCACTCTGTCTACATCCTTAGAGCCACCTGTGTACATTTGCAAGCACTCAGGATGTTCAGATTTAATTCTTGCAAAATCCTGCTGAATAATCAGAGGATTAGTATCAACCTTTCTGTGTTTGCGTAGTTCAAAATTAAATGTTGGTTTTGGGTTCAGCCATGGAGGTTTTTTGGGAGTTTCTATAGGAGCTATTTCATCTAAATTTATATTAGCAGATTCAAGGTGTGGTTTGATACGAAGACCAAAAGGTTGTATAACGTTTTGGCGTTTTTCATAGTCAGCTTTGTGAAGAGGTTTGAAAACACAGTTGTTGGCAGGATTGGAAGGATACACTTTAAGCTTTGTTGCATATTGTAAACCATGTTTAATACGTCTGTCTTCCAAGGATGGTTCATTAGCTGCAACATAGAGACTCTCAACAGGAGAAGTTCTGAACACACCAAATGAAAGACGCAAACCTTGGTGGTGAACGGTATCTAGTAATTTAATATATGATTAATGGGCGGAACCGTAAATAAAACATCCATAATGTAGTTTTGACCGAATCAACGATCGATATAAATTAATAAAACAGTGCTATCCGCAGCCCAGTCGGTACTCGACACAACTTTAAAATATCTAATGCATTTAGGCATTTGTTTTTTAGCATTTTGATATTGGAGAGAAATGAAAGTTTACTGTCAAAAATTAACCAAGGAACTTATACTAGCAGATGTGTTTTGATCTTGTTCGGCCATTTTGATCTTATCACAATCTTGACAGGCTTAACACAATTTTGTTAAGACAATGCCAGATTTTAATGTGGTTTTCAAGATAATTGATTTCAAGGACGATCAAGACATGTTAAGATAGTTTTAGATTAAACAAGATCCACTTGTTAATTGCGTTCAGGAACGATCAAGACGAATTAAGTTTGTTAAGATCAAACAAGATCCCGATTGGATCTTGTTTGATCTGGACAAACTGAACAAATCTTGATTGCCCTTGAACGCAGTTTTTTTGTTTGATCTTGATAAACTGGACAGGTCTTGATCGTCCTTGAAAGCAATTATCTTGAAATATGACTGAATATCTTACTCAGTCCTAACAAAATAGTGTTAAGCTTGTCAAGATCGTGATAAGATCAAAATGGCCGAACAAGATCATAACATATCTGCTAGTGTTAGCCTCTTTTACAATAGTTATAGGGTTATTGTATAGTTTAAGCTCTGGGTGCATTTTCCGTTACAACAGAAATGCATCCCGACTGTTTTCGAGCTTGAAAATTTAAAACCATTTTCATCTGCCCATTTTTGATTCTGTTTAGACATAATTGCAGTTGGCGTTCTATGTTATTCATGTTTTTGCCACGATAGCAAATAAGAAAATCATCTACATAAAGAGATTCATCAATGTTATCTTTTAAAACCTGGGCCAAACTATTTATTTTTTGCGGAACACCCATCTCTTGTTCAAACGAGTCAGAAAATGTAGAGTTGACTCTAGCATTGAATTCACGACCCTTGAGAAAATTTTCAATCAAATTTTGTAAACTTCTTCTCAACCCCATAACAAAAAGATCTTTTAAAATACCATATTTCCATGTTGTGTCATATGCTTTTTTCAATATCGAAAAAGATAGACACTGCATGTTCTTTCTTTTAAAATCCATTTCTGATAAATGTTTCGAATCGAACTAGATGGTCTATTGTTGTACGACCTTGTCGAAATCCATTTTGGATGTTCGACAGAAGACCCCTCGATTCGAGATACCAAACAAGACGGTTGTTTATCATCCGTTCCATTGTCTTACAGACACAACTAGTTAATGGTACCGGGTTCGGAATGATCTTTACCCGGTTTTGAATAGGTACTATAGTTGCTTGTTTCCACATAGGTGGTAGTTTCCCTGGTTCCCAAATTTTATTAAAAAGGTTTAAAAGAATTTCCAGAGTTGTTAAAGGAAGATGTTTGAGGAGTTGATAATGGATATCGTCAGGGCCACATGCCGTGTCATGTGCCTTATCCAAGGATTGTTTTAGTTCATCATCCTCTGTATTTATAGATTTTAATTTAAGTTTGTTTCGTTCCTTTTGTTCTTTAATTCTCTGGAATGTGGGTCCTAGATTTTTAGAAGAAGAATGTTTCTCAAAAGTTTCTCAAATTTTATTTGTAATTTCTTTTTCAGATGTTAAAATGTCTTGTCCGTTTTTAATGTGATGGACATTAGCTTTCTTATTTTTACCTTTGATGTTTTGTACCATATTCCAGACTTTGTTCATAGGGGTGTGGCAATTTAATTTAGAGACAAAGTTGCGCCAAGAAGTGCGTCCGAGCTTTTGCACGTCAAACGCGAAAATTGCCAAGATTGTCCGTCGTTGGATGATTATTGAAAAGTTGCTCTGTCTTTTTACGATTTGTCAGAGCATTATCACAGTCATCGTCAAACCAGGGTTTCCCAGGCCATTTTGGGTTTGCCGAGGTTTTCGATATAGATTTATCTGCAATGGAAAGTATTTTTTCACTGAAAAGATTTAAGGGATCAAGAACATCTTAAAACAATTCAGATTTCAATTCTTATCTACATAAATTTTCATAGAGAGACCAATCAGCTTTATCAATTGAAAGCGCTGTGGCTTTTCTCCGGTAGTAGAATAAAGATGTTGAAGAATGATCGAAAAGTAATCACTACTACATAAGTCATCGTGTACTTTCCAGGAGAGTCCAACAGTAGAGATGGGTCAGTTATAGTTAGGTCTATAGCTGAGTAAGCCCCATTTCCAGGATGTAAATAGGTGTTTGAACCGTCATTAAAGATGCATAAACTTTCCTGCGACATTATGTCTTCAATCTTTTTACCTCTGTCATTCAAAGCAGAACTGTCCCATAATGGATTGTGAGCATTGAAATCACCCATTATAATAAATAAGACAGGCAGTTGGTCGGTCAAGTTTTTAAGTTGACTCAGACTGGGGTTGTAATTAGGTGGTAAATATACAGAACATAATGTGATCGTTTTATCCAAAGAAATTCTCACTGCAACAGCCTGAAGATCGGTATTTAGATCAACAGTACTGTGGAAAATATTGTTGTTGACGAGAATGGTTGACCCGCCAACAGCTCGTTCATTCTCAGGTACATAAGTACTGTACAGGAAATAGTTCTTTACATTCAACGTATCACTTTTCTTCAGGTGTTTCCGGAAGACAAAATGCCGCAAGATTAAAATTTTGAATTAATAAAGTAATTTCAATAAAATTAATCTTAAAACCTCGGCAATTCCATTGAATTATATTGTTCATTTTAGTCGTATTTGTGAGATATTTCCCTTTCGGGAAACTGAAGGATGACGAGACGATGATCCACTAACAGACGAAGACCTACTGTGTGGTCGTTCACTTTCGATGTTGTTATCCGGTTCGGATGTATCCATGTGGGAATCTAATGGTCCCCAAATGCTAACGTCCCACCACGGGTTTGGAGTGGACCGGATGTTTTAGATGTACCAGTGTCTTCGTCGGTAGACAGGCTTTCAAATCTGTTAGAAGTACTAATAGCGGAGTTGTAGTTTATTTTCTGCAGTAGACGAATATTCTGCAGATTTCTCTTCTTTGGCTGTAGCAATTTTAGAGCCAGTTTTAAAATTTGTGTTTTTAGATGACGATTGAACTTTGGAAGGAGATTTGGACGAAGATTGTGTTGATTGCGATAATTGTGTTGACTTGCTTGAATTTGAAGCTTTTTTAAATTTTGATGGAGTGATGATTTTTTTCTTTCGGTACAGTTTCCACAGTTAATGGTCTTGGGATTTGTGTCTCAATTGGCCAAGTATAATTTGTTTGGGTTTTAACATGCGAGAAGGAGCTAGGTTTTTTAACTATGTCTGCATATGAAGATGTTGCTGTTGAAGATGTTTTTGATAAGGAAATTTGTTGACTTCGTCTTTGTACGAAATTTTTGTCTCTGTTTTAAGTTTTAAAATTTCTTTCTCCTTGATATAAAGTGGACAATCCCGTGAGGAGGCCACATGCGCGTCGCCGCAGTTTGCACATTTCTGTGCATTACCACACGCGGTGCCGTGGTGTCCCTCCTGCCCACATTTAAAACATTTCAACTTGCCCCTACATTGTTTGGTGCCATGACCAAACTTTTGGCAAGTTTTCCAAGATTACATGTTTGAATGTGATTTGTTTATTCCTGTCAAAAATAGGATGTTAACAAAAGTTCGGAACTTTTTTAGCCTCTTGCTAAACGGTTACTAAACGGCTTGGCAATGTCATTTATTTCCTTTTTACAACATTTACCAGCTTTTACCGGGAACTGTTGCTATGAACTTTCAAGCCAAATTAGGTTGTTGATAGGACCTTTAGACTTGACCTCATTTTGCTTGCATATTCTACTGAACATTTTTTATTTATATATTTTCTTTGTATCTTGAATGGGTTTTGAAGTGTAAGCAAAACTACCTTAAACCGGACCTCATAAAATGGTTTTAACGGTATTGTTATCCGAAATAAAACAGCGACGTCATAAGCAAGCAAACAAAGACAGCAGTCCGGCACTAAACTTCACTGCAATTATTTTCGAAAATCTACATTCAGTTTAATTATTGATAAGACAAAGGTATTTTCCGTGATAAGATCATAAAATTACCTTACCGTATCTTTGGTGAGTAGCCGCCAAGGAAACACTGGGCATAGAAATAGAACCTAATATCTTCGGCTTACCCTTGCTAAACGGGACTTACACCGAGGAAATCCCTGGATATAGAAATACGACCCTGTATTCCAACCCCTCCAAAACTGGATGTCAGTCAGAATCACATAAAGTAGAGCAACGCTCAGACCAATGGCACATAATATACACAGAAGCCCAAGCAGCAGGATGTTTCATTTACCAAGCACTGCGACTTGATGGCCTTAAGAATGACAGTTTCATTTTGATTGATTGATTGATTGAATATTGTTTAACGTCTACTCAGCAATATTTCAGCTATATCAAGACGAGAACAAGTTTGTTGATAAATAATCACTTTGGGGTATGGAAATGGCCATGGNCTGCAGCTCCTCTTGCGGTTGCTTCCCATCAGTTGAACTGTATTTGTGAAAACCATGTTGCAGTACTGTGTTAAAATGGAATAAAGACAATCAAATAAAAAAACAAATCCAACATTGATACAGGAAAAAACAGAAATTGTCATTTTGAAAAAGGACTAAACTTCACTGCAATTATTTTCGAAAATCTACATTCAGTTTAATTATTGATAAGACAAAGGTATTTTCCGTGATAAGATCATAAAATTACCTTACCGTATCTTTGGTGAGTAGCCGCCAAGGAAACACTGGGCATAGAAATAGAACCTAATATCTTCGGCTTACCCTTGCTAAACGGGACTTACACCGAGGAAATCCCTGGATATAGAAATACGACCCTGTATTCCAACCCCTCAAAAACTGGATCTCAGTCAGAATCACATAAAGTAGAGCAACGCTCAGACCCATGGCACATAATATACACAGAAGCCCAAGCAGCAGGATGTTTCATTTACCAGGCACTGGGACTTGATGGCCTTAAGAAAGGACAGTTTCATTTTGAGAAGGTCATTTGTAGTGTTGATGAAGCCCAGATGCCACCACAGTTACCAATATGATGTGCAGTGTACAAAATGAGATAAACGTCACAGCAACACTATTAGCCAAAGTTTTGCCTGTGATTTACCCAGAAATGACTTATGAAGTATGATACTTTCAAATAGATTTAGCTAGTGAGCACCTCGTGGTCGTTTTTCCTGATTGAACTTTAAATGTCTTAGCACGAGTTTGAAGTTCCAAAACAGCAATTGAAGTGTCCAACGAAGGCTTGCATACGTTTTTTACCTAAAAGATATGTGTTTCAGTGCCTATCCGAAAATAGTGTTTTGAAATCGGAACAATTATTATATCTAAGCTGGAGGCCAGCCGTTACATCTGTGTTCGAAGTTGATTATATAAAGAATTTTCCTTCAGAAAGGGTTTTCATCGCATACAGGTTACATTGGCTTAAGTTAAGCCAAAACGTCCAAAGAAGTTACCATCTAATTTGGGTGATTTCAGAAAGGACTTTAAGGTTCTCTAAAAAATTAGGACACTCAGTAAACATAAAACATTTGTCTGTATTTCTCAAGCTGCAAGAAATGTCGTAGAATATCATTGCGGAATGTGCTCTTTTAAACATAATCTACACGTACAAACTGAGAAAATTGTAAACAAATTTGAAAATTTTATTTTATATGCGAATTGTTTCATTTGGTAAACACTCAATTTTCAAAGAAAAATCAGGAGATCTGATAAAGGACTTATATGTTTCAAACTTGTTGTGGACGTATACTTTAAAATCTAAGGAAGGGTAAGCTAATGCCGATTATTTGGGACTACTGTTCATATTCAAAATTTAGTTCAATTTCTGTACATAGGGGAAGTTATTTCACACATTCAGGTCAGAAACTGCCAAATTTCTACTTTATTAAACATATGCTACTAGACAAGCTTGCCCTGTATGTACATCATAGTATTCGAAAAGAACAATTTCGAAAAGAATTAGACGTTTTCCGGACCTCCAGATTTTTTTTTTTATTTGAGTGTGTACCCATGGAAAAGATTTGTCTATAAAATCTTAAATTTAGATTACTCAATTAACAATTTTTGCAGCGAGTACATGTAAATAATGTTTAAAAGAATGCATCTCTTACTATATTCCATGTAGCTTGAAAAACGCAGGCAAAAGATTTATTGTGTGTCCTAATTTTTGACATTTGTGGAACCTTAAGTCTGAAGCAGACATAGATATTTTCCTTGGAGAATTCATTGGAACGAAATTTTCACAAGAACGACAAGAAGACAAGCAGGACGGATTCATCATCTTCGGTCTGACTCAGATACTACACAAAATAAAAAAAAAGTTAATGAAGGATGCTTATGAATTAAAGCTGTTTTCAATATATTGCTTTGCGTATGAATAAAGAGTTTGTGTGTGGTACTACGACTGCTCTCTAGTTGTTTCTTATTTGGTTTGCTATGATGTTTTATGTACTATATTCATTGTATTTTGTTACTCTAATTTTGCATTTGGGTTTTGTTACTATAATTTTGCATTTGGGGTTTTGTTACTCTAATTTTGCATTTGGGTTTTTGGAGTACGTGTTTGTGTTATCTTCATTACCTGTTAACTGGCCGGGCTTGTTGCCCCCAAGAACTTTATATAAGGTCACTGCGTCAGTCAATATTGGGGATTTATTATTTATATGTAGAAGACGCTCCAGATTACTTTATCAACATATATATAATCAATGAAGGGATATGGAGTAAATGCAAATGAGACAAAGTCTCTACAAATACATAGTAAATAAGCAATGGAACAACGCTTTTATTGTTGTTCTTCATCTTGAAGTCGCCATGAGGCCTTCAACAATGAGCTTTACTCATACCTCATAGCAAGTTCAAGACGGCCCCTAGCACCGGTTTGAGCGGAATTCATTGCTAATTGTCGAGCAACGCTACATCCATGCTTTTTTATCCTAATGATCCATGGATGCGGGATCGTCAACAAACTTAAAGTTAACTGGCGAAGTGTTCTTACAATCGCTGTCATCCACTGATATGTGTCAATCGGTAAACTTCCGGTTCAAGATGGCGATTTCCACTGCACACCCATAATCCTCGTAAAATGAAAGTCTGATAAACTATAAATTACACAAAATATTCAACATAAATACAAAACTACAAGACGAGAATAAAACTACCGTAAACGATTACCCAAATGTCGATGATAAATACAACGTCAACATCACTGACATTGACATGCAATCTTTTGATTTAACATTTGACAGCATATTAACTGATTACCCATTGCATTGTTTCCGGACAAACTCGCCAAACCATCAGGAATGGCGGGACTAGGCCATTTTTAACTTTTAATGCGTTAAATAAAACGAGTGGAGGTATACCTAGAGAAGCACGCAACCTCGTGTTAAAAAAATAGAGCTGTTGAAAAAATGAAGATTTGCATGATGCATGTATACTTGAACTGCCAGAGGATAAAACTGCCAAAGAATATTTCTTACAATTAGGAACTGCCAAGAAAGAATCATCCCTCAAAATAAACTACCAAGGAAAACTGCTTAAATATATGAACTGTCGATATTAACTGCCAAGACATTTCTGACTGCTAAAATAACAACTACTCTTGTCAAATAGACAGTTTAAAAAAAACTGCTTCAGACTGCTTAAAAACTGCCAAAATAAGCAGTTCATTTTGATTTGGGATGTTACCTCTGTATTAAATTTGGGGAAGTTCAAAAGTCGCAGTGCACCAAGTTATCATGGACATTTTGGGGAATACACCTAAGGTTGAGTCTTTCATAAAGTACAGGAAGATAGCTTAAGAACATCAATCACACAGGTCATTCCATGATAAATACAACATTTCCCAGGCAAAAGCACAAACTAATATTTCAAAACACCATAATATGCCTAAAAAAGTGCATTGTCACCTGGAAAAGAATCTATCAAAAACAATGTGAAAAGCTAATGAAGCACTGGGAAATGTGTTTTTACTGAAATCTGGTACTGCATTTACATATGTTACATAAGTGTATTATTAGTCCTTTTTTTCTATTTAACCAGATAGTCTTTGTCTTGAATTCTTTCAAATATAATATATAATGTAGATCAGTGTAAATAGGTATTGTGAAATTTGCATATCCTATTTGTTAAGGTTTTTCCCACCTCAGTGGAAAGACCTCCTTGTATTTCTTGTTATTATTATTATTATTATTATTATGGTTAGATGCTGGCATATGCAAAAATAGTACTTATATAAACAAAGCCATGCTACTTTCACTTTGCATATAAGTTTCAATATATCTAAAACGCTCAAATGATCATTAAACACTTCCGGATTGACAAGCATTTTGACTCAGTCAACCTCATTGCATGTGAAATATACTGCAGCTTCATCAATGATGACATGTATGCCCAAGGATCTGGCAGGCAAAATTGGTAATTTTCATACCCCAGTTGGGCGAGGCGATAGAAATATCTTTAAAGTTGTGTCATCGCTTGGATATGTTACCTGGCAGACGTGTCACTTTGAGAAAGTCATATCGCCGCATGAAGTGACCTTCTGGTAAATAAGAAAATTCACAAAATGTTATTATTATATATTCTATTATGACAGTATTATAGTATTAATAAATGGTTATTTTCATAATGGCGGTGTTATGTGTCCGAGGTCTGTAATAATAGCCTGAGGATAGCTGTAATGGTACGAGGCAACGTCAAGGCATATAGCATCCTAAGTGACATCTAGCGGTGAAATGCAAACACATCAGTTGTGTTGCGCTTGGATACGTAGACGGACATACAAAAGTTGGTGATCAGTTTTACAGCAGGAACAAGGTCAATATACATATCTCTTATTCTTTTTGTTTTTACTATTCATGAGGTGGATAGTGTATTTTACCCATGAGGTGGGTATGTGTAAAACCTGAGAACTATTTTACCCGCGAGTCGGGAATTTTGAGAAGTTTTTGAAGCCTATGAGTTTGGCGTAGCGTGTGTTAAAAGGTAAATTGAATATTATTTATTTTTATAAGTAAAGTATATAATTAGGATCAATTAATGCAGTGACTGTAAATTTCTAAATATATGTATGACGGAAAATTAAAACAGATGAACAAAGTGCATTTGTATCTTATGAATGTTAATGAAAGTATAATAACGGTGACTATATTTCATTCATTTTAGCATGCCAGTAACTGTGTTAAAAAGAAAACATTCACTGAAAGGGAAAAGCATATTTCCATTAGTCAAGCGGATAAAAAGTTATAGACAAGATAGTAACCCATTGGCAAGAGTAGCTTAGGGAAAAAAACTGAAGACTTAGACGAAAAAGAAATTGGGAAAACATTTGAAAATTTAACCGGTGAAAAGGTAGATGACATTTTAGAAAACTGTGGATTAGATAAATCTGTAAAGAACCTTAGGATTTGCTTGCATTGTGCTGTGCTTTTTGCTAATGAAGTGGGGGAACCTAAGGGACAAGACTTAGGTATTTCTGAGGTAAGTCATGTTTGCAATGCAGTTTCAGTAGAGTGCTATGGAAAATGGTGTCAAATTTGAACTTTTAAGATTAATTTAAATTACGCTAATGTAGTTCACACGGCTGTTAATTCCTATTGTAATAAATATTATTTTGTGAAAGTCTATTTTGTAATCTAGTACTTGTTTACGTTTGCTAAAACTGACGCCTGCTTTATAGGTTAGAATCACATGTCTTTCATCAAAGTATTAACACCATGATACTGTGACGTGCAGATCGAGGTTATATGAGAACAGCTGATTGTAGAGATTTATGATATTGTTGTACAGATGAATGTGCGTTCAAGTAAATATTGTGTAATCTGCATGTTTCCTTTTTGTTCCATTGCAGGTCTGAGTACCCACCAAGTATTGAGTTTGTTGCGGAAAGACCATAACATCCACGCTGCAAGATCTCTGTTTAGTGGTAGTGTAAAACCTGTAACAGTGGCCAAACTTAGAAGTCTATTGAGGTTTAACTATGCCACTGGAAACTCAGAAATGGACCAGGAAGCAGCTGGGCAAGGTTTTTTTTTAACCTTTCTCCAAGCTACTAAACGTAAAATAACCATACTTTTTCCAGTGTAATTTCAGGAAAAGGGAGCATAATAAAATGTGGATTGGCAAGGAAACAGGTCATAATCACAATATGTGATTTATGCATGTCATCAGGCATTTATTGTGATGTCACAATCATGACCACTAGGGGATTACATAATTAAGAATGATTTTATATTTTATAATTTGATGGACTATGGTCAGAGTTGCAATAATGGCTTAGTTGTCATTCTGTAACCCTTCTGGAGGCTAAAATCGAGTGCATCCTGACATACATTTCAATATTACAATCTATTTAATGCAAAATCCACATATTGTGTACAATATACATGTAGTTTAGATACAGAAATATAAAGTTTATCTATAAGCAGCAGAATATGTTCTAATACAAAAAGGGGTTGCTACAATGAAGAACATCCATGGTTCAGTTTTCACATACAAAGCACTTATTTATTAGTAACCTGTAACATTTAGAATCACAATGTCTTGCATATAGCAAGATATATATTTGAAATCTAACTGTGATCTCAATTTAATTGTACAGTGACCTTGTTTAATTTTCAATGTAATGCTACTACAGACTTTCATGTGTCGTATGACATCAATCTCAACTTTGCCATCCAAATGTAGGCAGGCGAGACATCTTTTAGAGTCCGCTCTTTGTTCTGCGTAAACTGAAATTATGAATACCTAACAGCTAGCAAGCAAAAAAAAAACCCACAAAAATTAAACAGAGATATATTCTTAATTTAAAAGAACAAATAGAGTCTGCAAAATCTGAGAACTGGTCAGGGAATAAATTTTGTGAAATGGATAAAGGATATATTGGAATGCTATATCTGTGTATTTTGATCCAATTGTATGAAAAACACCATATCTTCCTTTCATTATTATTGATTTCTAAAGCAAAATTTATTTTGTTAAATATTTAAGCCAAAATGCCTAAAAAACACCAGCACACAGATGCAAAACACTGATGTTTGGTTAGATTCCAGGCATTTTTTTCCACAGGAGCACACTACTACAACTACTTGTTTTGACATCAGATATTTATTATACCCCACGCAACGAAGTTGCGGAGGCTATGTTTTGGACCCGTCCGTCCGCCAGTCCTGTTCTTGTCACTGCAACGCCTCTGTAACCGCTTGACGAATTGCCTTCATATTTGGTAGGATTGTTGGTCATGATGTGTAGATGTGCATACTATACGGCCATATTGATGGATAATTTTTGTGGGACTTAAGACTATTTTCAGTTAAAACATTAAAGTAGACTATTTTCAGTTAAAACATTAAAGTATCATCTTGTCACTTCAACTCCCATAAAACCGCTTAATGGATTGCTTCATACCTGCCAAGTGACCCGGCTGACTTGCATTTGCAGGGTCACACCCGCAAAAAACGTCCCTTCACCCGCCGGTCACCGTTTTCACCCGCATGATTGCTCAGGTGAAATTGTCGTGCATGTCCGTTTATTGATTTGTGTCAATTAACTCAAGTAGCATTTTGACAGGTAAACAAATTAATTAGACTGTGATTAGGGCAAAAATTAGGACAGGTATTGTTTATATAGTAATAAGTAAGCACTGGCAATGATTACAAAGAATCTACACAATCTTTTCTGATACGAAAATGTTTATAAATATCGCTAATTACCTCCCTTGAATAATTTTCCATTTTTAAGAAAAAAATGGCCATAAGATTTTGATGTTACACAATACCCCAAATTATTGAAATATCTTACAAAACATTGAAGTTTTTGTCTTAAATAGTATCTTGGATATTTTGTTTTGATGAAGTTAAAAATAAATGATTATAGCTGTTAAATCCATGAAAATAGCTAATGAAATATTGCCTTTACAACATATTATGTGAATGAAATTACAATAAAACAATCAGATAAGAGAATCACTGTTCAGCACTGTTCAGCATGGTGAAATACAGCGTAGCACATGTATTTATTTATGAATTTATTTATAGGAACAGCTACAGTTGTAATGACTTAATACCGAAATAACTGTGAATTTAAATTCTGCATATACGCATTTCGACAACTTATGTCTCTTCAGTGCAGATAAAATCTAAACGTTTGAAAATTGAAACTGACATCAGCTAGATTCACGTCTTCCCGGATTTGACTTTACAGTGGATTGACTCACAGACAGTGTGACGGGTGCTGTATACAGAGCAGGACATGCTTACCCTTCCGGAGCACCTGATGTCACTCTGTTTTTTGAGAGTTCACACTGATAGTGCTTTAGTTTTTTGTGTTGTATATGTAATGTTCGTGTGTTTTGTGGGCATGTGGTGTCTTTGGTCTTACGTCTTCTGGCGTTCTTTCTTTTGCCTTGCCTCTGGACTTTGATTTGTGTAATCCTGTGCTTTGTTCCTTCGGTATTCTACTGCCGTTGTTTTGGAGGACCATCAACTCAAAGATGTTTGAAAATTGATAGAGAGCAAAAAACCAATACGATCTAAATGTAAAACAAAAATCAGCTAAGGACAGAGCTTTGCATGAGGGAGATACTCCTTAGTTTTCAACAAAATTTACAAAAATTAAGATAATGTAAGGTTCCAAATAGAATCGTAAATGGGGTGAAAGTTGAGACCAAAGATGTCCTGATGTGGATGGCAGGTTCTACAAGTATTCCTGCAATTGGGTTTCATAAACCTATCGATGTGTGTGTTGAATTTGGACAGGACATATTTGTTAACACTTGCGCATTACCAGTGCGATTAAAAACTCAGCTTGGAATTTCTGGAGGTGATGCTGTGAAATACTACACAGAGATCATAATCAATAGCCAAACATTTACACACAATGCCCGAAAATTTAAAACGCTAAAATTTTTGGCATATACTCTCCACTCATATTTGTGAAATTTTAGACCTGTGAAAATAACCGATGGGCGGTAATTTTTTGTTAGTGGTTGTTGTTATCATGGTTTTGTATTGTACCATATATAGGGAGGAATTCTATTGGTTTTGGGTGTCAATAAAGAGAGCCTTCACAGACTCTTAACATCTTTTTTTCCAATGTTGCCTTACATTTTGGGGATATCAATTTTTCTGTATGTCTAATTATTTTTTGTCACACCTCAGCTTTAACTCTACATTCAATCTAATTTCTTTTTAAGTTTAAGGCAGATCCTATGGAACTTTAACATATTGTCATGGAGACACATTTTCTTGCTATGCAGTTTTGTAAAGACGTTCTGACTGGCCTACATCCTGATATCTGCACTTTATTAATCTACAGTTTGGATAGACAAATAAATTGTCCAGTTTTCCCAAATCTTATTGGGTTTTTATGGTACATGGTCATTATTGAACAAAGTGATTCCGTTTTGTTTATCATACTTACCCTTAAATTATCTCCTAATAGATCATGATAGACAAGATTATGGTGGAAGGCAATGGTTCAGGTGTCCCAAAGAAACTGTTCAAACTACTAGTATATTGCTCATCATTGTAACATAATATATCTTAATTTTCCTGAAGTGGAAAAATGAGAAAAATTTGTGTAACTTATAAAGTTGTGTTGTAGGTTATCTGTTGATTCACCAGGACATGTTTCAATGAAAGCCAGACTTTGGTCAACAGATGTCTGGTATCCCTCTGCTGATGAAGATCCAATTGAACTCCTTGTATATGATCAAGGGGTAGGCAAATACAAAATTTTGGACTGTAAGCAGTCTAAAGTAATATAACTGTTAAAACTTGTATATTCCTTATCAGATTCTATAACTTCAAACTAATGCAAATAAAAGAATGTTGCCGTTCTGTCCATCCTTCAAACATTAGTTTCATCTCACTATTCTTGGCAATTATTCCCACACCTCTATTGTGTCAAAACACACCTAAGTTTGCAATTACTATATTGATTCAATGAATGGGGTAAAACGGGCTGCCAATCGGTGACAGCTCATGTTGTAGACATTTTATCTTGAAAAGTTCCTATTCTGCATGTTTCTTCCTTATATCACATTTCAAACTTTTTAAAACATTACCATTAAAAACATGTACACTTTCAAAATTTATTAAGTTGACTATATTCCCCGGCCAACTGTGTTGTCTTCTGAGAACTCTTGTTCGTCATAAACATTGATTCCAATGGAATATTAAACCCGAGGAGAAATCAAAACACCAATCTGTTTGCAATACCATTCATTTATAGAAAGCGGTCCTTTAGTGCAAAACAGGTAATTGCAAACCTCATTATTTATGCCAATAAACCATATATTTTCAGGTATACCAAACATTGTTGAGCCAGACTTTGGAAAATTAGAGTTGGCAAATTTCATGCAAACATTAACAAAAATGAAGAGTCATTTGAGTTATCATCAGAATGAAAATTGGATACAGTTTTGCAGGAATCCTCATGTTCATGCAAAAAGGAGACGTCTGTGGCCCCTTTCAACAATTCTCCCCGTACACAAAATAGTTGATTTACCAATTCAAGTTCCAATTTATTCAGCTGCCACTGATATTCATGAGTTTATTGAACAAGAGCGTAGCAGACCACAGGCAAGACCTAAAAATAATGCATATTCTTTAAACATCCTTTGGCAAAGGTGTTCATGAAGTGCAAAAAGTTGAGGTAGAAACAATTTGCCAGACAACATGTCATTATCTGTTCCAAAATATTTCTAAGTTCAATGAAAACAAAGATACTTTGGGTAATAAAGAATATGCAATAATCAGTTTGTAGTGAAATGTCTCAAATGAAGTAAAAACCTATTGCAATATACATGTACATGTGTAATATTTCAAGTAAGTGAGGTATAAAGTTGTATTTTTTCTGAAGAGTATTTGAAAAGTTAGGAGAACTTCATTATGAATTGACTGGAATGTTAAAGCAAAATTTATCTGGCTAGTAATGGAAATATTTTCGTCATGAGTAGACATGTGCTAAAATGACATCAAAAAATGAGAAATAATTAATTTAGAACTTTGTTTAGTGGTCTCGCATATATCCTGTTTGAAATTTTTAAGCTTAGATTTGTAATTATTAAAAAAATACATGAAAAAGTATCCAGAGTGGAGAAATGTATCTCAAGAGATACTGTTTAGGCAATAACGAAAAAATGGATCTGTTCGCAATAGTAAGGCAACTAGATTAATCAAAGAGACTTTCATCCAACCACAAATATTAAGTTGGGTTAGTGGGAGGATTTTTTTTATTGTTGCTTTTACTAGAACCAATCACAGTAATGATCATTGTGGACTGCAGCTCCTCTTGCGGTTGCTTCCCATCAGTTGAACTGTATTTGTGAAAACCATGTTGCAGTACTGTGTTAAAATGGAATAAAGACAATCAAATAAAAAAACAAATCCAACATTGATACAGGAAAAAACGGAAATTGTCATTTTGAAAAAGGAGGAAAAAAATGGAGTGGAGGTATTCTTTGAGTTGTGGGCGACACAGAAAATAAACAAATTAAAAACAAATTAAAATTTTATATTTGGTCTAAAATTGGAACAAGGCATTCCCTGGCAAATAAATACGACTTGCTAAATATCAGGTAGAATATGAAACCTTTTGTTTGTAAGCATGCCATTTTATATAATTATACAGTCTATATAAAAAAAAATGTCTTAAATTTCTTTTAATTGAAGTTCACTTGTAAGGTGAATCACTTTATGTAGAATATATGGAATTCAATTTTAATGTAGTATTATATTCCTTATTGCCAAATTATATTGTATGATATACTTGTATGAAATTTTCATTTCTAGTATGACACATATGAACACACATTAAGTGAGATTGATTGATTGATTGATGTTTTACGCCAACTTCAGCAATATTTCAGCTATATTGTGGCGAGAACTGTTGGGTTTATTGAACAATTTTAATAAATACATAAAATATTAATATAAAACCATATAGCTTTATACAAGTAAAATAGATGTGTAAAATGTTAAAAACATAATAGTAATTTTTCGTTTAACAATAACAATATTAGAAATTAGAAACTTGTTTAAAATTGATCCATTTAAATCTTACTAAATAAATTGATTGCTTTTAAAAAATTGAACGATTTTGTCGCCAGCGACGTTCGTAAATAGGTCTTTAAGACAACGAGCAGAATAAAACTCACGCCTGATATCGGCAACATCTACCCATTCAATTAAAACATGTTGAATTGTATAAGGACAATTGGATGGAACACATTCAGGTCGATCATCACTGTTGAGGATAAAACTATGTGTTGTTCTAGTATGTCCAATACGACATCGAGTCAACACTACCTGTTCCCTACGGTTTTTACCACAGGAACCGACTTGTTTACCGACGTCTGACTGCAGTCCATGCAGTTTATTATTTATTTGCAGATCCCATTTGGCCTGCCATAACTTTAAAATGTATTTAACGATTAAAGGCTTCATGTCAGTGTACGGTACTGGACAATCCGCCATCTCGTCATCTAGTGCATCCTTGGCTTCCTGGTCAGCAACTGTGTTCCCATAGATCCCCACATGACTAGGGATCCAAACATAAATGACTTCTTTGCCTAATGCTACAAGTGAGTTGTAGAATTCGGCTATTTTCAAAATAATTGGGTGTTTTGTTTTTCGACTTTCAATTGCCAATAGGCAAGAGAGTGAGTCGGAACAAATCATGAATTTATTTGATTGCGATACAGCTACAAATCACATTATGTGTTGACATTTTAAAATATCAAGAGTCAGTCTTCTTCAAAGAAATGACTGCGTATTTTAGAACAAAGTAAAATAGTAGAATAACTAGTTAATCGATCTTACCTAATGACTAGTCCAGAAAAAGGAATTTGTGTGCAGTGAAAATATCTGCCACGCTAGTCAGAAGTTGGTAGTTAAATATAATTTGCCAAAAAGTCCACAAATTAAATCTTTTGATGATACTGAGTTGCGTAGGTTTTCGTAATCCTAACAAAAAAGGGTAGCTAAGCTTGAAAACTTTAGCATTAATGCAAACATCCTTGAACAATATGAACACTCATCCATACAGAAAACTTAGTGCTCAAAGAAAAATATCTTAGATATAAATCCAAAATGGATATCCAGAATTTTTTTAGGAAAATACAGAGATGAAACACAGATATTATTAAAAGCTTAATTGTTAGAGTTACGCTTAATTTGCTGACATACCTCTGACAGCTTACATCAAGATGAATTAAAAGAAAAAATGTCATTGAAATCTAAATAAACTTAATTTTGCATATTTTTAAAAATTGCAATTTTGGCCCCATTGACCCTAATAGTTCAGAGACGGTAAGAGATACCCCAAATCTGTTGGTATACTACAGAAAGCTGACAACAAGAGAATTCTTAAGAAAAAAAAATCTCATCGAAATCCGATGACAAATAAAAAATTTAGGTTATCTGCATATTTGCAATTTGGACCCCGTTTGGCCCCTTATATCTACAAAAGGAAACAAGTTATCAAAAATCTAATAGATAAGTTCTATATTAATTTTTCATATGGAATCAATAAAAAAACTGCATCAAAATCGGACTAGAAATAAAAAAAAATCAGAATCCCCCCTTTTGGGCCCATTTATCTCGTGAAGGGTACATAAAACATAATTCGTTGGCATACGTCTGATTGGAAATTTCCTCAGTAATCCAATAAAGAAACCGCATCAAAATCTGATTCTACAGCCAAATATGTGAAAATATCCAATTTTGCCCTTTTTGCCCCCTTTTTAAACACGGAAGGGGCCACAAGGTCCAACACCCACCCACACCTTCCTTTTGTGCAAAGGAACTTTTTGTTAAAATTTCATGAGGACTGATCAACTTGAACTTAAGATATTGACCAAACACAAAAGTGTCTACAGACAACGACGACAACGACAGTGCCATACCACAATACGACCTCAAATTGTTTTGCAGTCGTATAAAAACCAGAAAAACAATAGAAAGGTATCTGCC
The DNA here is from genome assembly GCA_002080025.1 of Modiolus philippinarum. NCBI lineage: Eukaryota > Metazoa > Mollusca > Bivalvia > Mytilida > Modiolidae > Modiolus > Modiolus philippinarum. Next base: position 73,387 of record MJUU01055180.1, on the reverse strand, counting down.
GATATTTCACGTGACGTACTTTAAACATGCTTAATCCATTGTCGGAGTATATCCAAAATGCTGATTCTAGCTTACGGATTTCATAAACCTTTATTGCTCCATATGCAGGATAGCTATAGGAAAGAATGCGTAGTACAAAACAATACCTTCATCAAAAAACTACAATTAACTTGCATTGTAATACTGGGATTATTGAGGACTATAAAATTGGGTATCAAATGCAATAAAATAATTCCAAAATATCAAATTGGCATCATACGCATCGTAATAATACCCACAGCACTAAATATCCACAACTTTGTTAGGGACATTCCAATGGAAGATATGTTGCTGGAAACAAACAGTCGACACTTCATCCCACTAAACATGCATGAGGAAAACCCATATTCAAATCCAGGACATGCTTGAAATGCGTATTGCTCAACTGAGGAATATCTTTACATACATAGTTTTACAATTAACATGTAAATAATTAATTAGAAAATTAATTAATAAGCTCTACAATTCATTACAATTAAGGTCGGTGGTTCTCTCCGGGCACTCCCGCTTCCTCCACCACTAAAACTGACCGTCATGAGATAGCTGAAATTGACGTTAAACCTCACATCAATCAATCAACCTACAATTAACTAGGGATAAAATCAACATTTATTTATAACTTTATATTTCATTTCATTATCTGCTTTTGGCTAAAAGCGAAACCTAAAATATGTTACAGGTTCGACTACTGAAAAAATAGGGTCGATAGGGCGGCATGCATGTAATCCTTGAAATCCTCATTCCCTATGCATGTAACCATTGTAACCCTGATTCCCCATGCATGCAATCCTTGTAATCTTGATTCCCATAGATGTAACCATTGTAAACTAGATCATAGCAACTCTGATTACCCAGGTCATAAAAAGGTCACCTTCGTAACCATGGCAACCCAAACTTGTAAGAATGAGAGAATCTCTAGTGTAACCAGAAATTCCATGTATATGCCAGTTGTAACCTGTTTGGACAAGAGGGTTACAAACTGGATGTGGCCTCAATGCGTGAAGCCATTGTATCCGTATGTAACCATAAGGTAAGGGATGTTACAAAACAAGATGGCTGTAACTTGGTGCGCATTTTGTGCCCTGTATGAACCAGACACACCCTAACGCTGGGTTTTGCTACTATCGGTACCAAGCCCCGCTGTTCTAAGGTCTTGTCGTTTATATGAAAAAGAAAGAAAATGGGGTGAATGTCAAGGAGACAACATCCCATATCCAGGTTAAAAAGACCCAAAACGAAGCATCTAGGGGTCACCGTACGGTCTTCAACATGTTTGTCTTTAATTCATGCTTTTCTAGTGCAGTTCTGATGATTGTGGAAAGTAGAAATTCTTTTTTCCTTAAGTATAAATTTTCATGTCAAAAAATCTTTTTTTCCTGTTCATTTCACAGAAAATAACTCATGAAATCCATCATAACGTAGAAAATAACTCTAAAACTATTTTGTACATTTGAAGAAAGCATTTTACTATTTACATATGTTCAACATTTGTCATCGTTTTTTAAAGAACACTGAAACTATTCAGCACTTTGTCATTGTAAAAAGACCACCCTAGATGTTCTTACGCAAATCAATGTCATTCTTCCAGAATTTGAGTGCTCTCTCTGAGAAACAAATAGATGGTTTTCTCATTTAGTGTACATTTATATCTGTGGTAAAATAGCACGTCATACGGGGGTTCCCCAGTTAGGTACCATTACATCTATGGTGGACGCCAAGAACTCCCGAAGAACTCCATACCGGGGATGGATGGTGACACCAGAGGGATCCCGGTTTTCCCGCTAACTAACCAGTCAAGGAGAACCCCCCAAGTGATTAGGACCACGAGGAGTCTGCTTTCTTCCAGCGGATGACACCAAGCAGGACAGGTATATCCCAGTCATTCAGTGTATTATCTTGATTGATTGACTGATTAGTTAGAGTTTAACGTCCAATGAGCAATATTTCAGCTATATCAGGACGAGCACAAGTTAATCAATTCAAAACAAATTGTAAGTAAAAGAAAAAAGAAATAAAGGTGGAAGGGACAACCGGGGCAACGACTTTTGATTGCCACTGGAAAAGGGGAGAAATGGGTAGGGGCAGGAAATTTAGCCTTCTATACGACACCCAGTCCGTCTGCTCTCTTTAGAGAAATATAGAAGGGGTCTTTATACTGCATGGAGCGTGGCGTTTCTCCACACAGTTTCGCTACAATGGTTCGCGGTCAGGCTTTCCGTATTATGACCTGACTACCCCGCAAAGACAGGGCATTCCCCTATCCACCTCCTGGGGACGCGCCCGGCAGCTCTGTAGCCAAAGCCCCTGAAAACCTATTCAGGTGCCGGGATATTATCTTGATCCACGTATTTGCGGGGAGGGTAGAATTCTCTGGACTTAGCAAACCCCTTGTAGAGAGAATTCCTGTGGCAATATTGCAGGACTCCGGGACCCAATATTTGCCCCACTGAAGCTCCGTTGCCACCAAGTTCTAGTGTCCGTGTCCCTGCTCCGGCTGCAGGGTTGTCTGTCAGTAATAAATTAACCAATGCCAATAATGATCAGTACAGTGGTACTGTACATATACAATGGAATTTAAATACAGGTGGTATTAAGGTTGAGAACAATACACAACCTGTAATTGTTGGTACCCAGTATAACCAACAACAAGGATATAAACAACAACCAGGTTCACAGAACATGCAAGGTGGTCAGTCGCATATGCAAATACCGCAAGGATATGATAACTCTAGACACAAACACAACCAGGGCATATCTGGTCTTCCTTCCACCGTTACATCACCGTGACCGTCAACACCCAGTTTCCGCCAAGCAATGGAAACCAATGTATATGTCTAACTACAGTTATGACTCCGACTCGTCCGACTCCAGCTTGACTGATGGACATCAGACCCCCATGATCATCAATCTAGGTATCATAACTTTAAACAACGTACCCCACCACCATCACGTCGTCACAGACGCAGAAATAACAAATCACCTACTCGTGATTATGCAAATAAGAAAAAACACCGTAGTCAAGGCCGACTACCGACCCCACCTAAAACTGTTCCCAAGCACGACCTTGGGCAAGACGTTAAACCTGTGCAAGAGAAACAGAGTACTAACAAGGTCACTAGCACTGAAGCTAAACCAATTGAGCATGAGAGTCAATTACATCAGACCATGATGTCGTCATTTAAATCACTGAAATACAATGGGGGAACTGATTGGACATCATTTTACTCAAAATTTTCACGTTATGCTAAAATAGCCGGTTGGGATGATGATTCAAACTCAACCAGCTATGCTGGTCTTTGGATGACAAAGCAAGCGAGTATTGCACAATAGTTCTTGAGCAAAATTCAGAAATTACCTATGACGAAATGATACTCAAAATGGAGAGACGTTTTGGTTTCAAGGATTTACCAGAAACTTTACAAACCCAATTTCAAAATTCAGTTCAGTACAAAAATGAGTCACTGGAAGACTGGGCTGATAGAGTATTGTCACTCGCGACAAAAGCTTTCAGGGATTTGCCTGAATCACATATGACCAAACAAGCTGTTTTAAAATTTTGTCAGGGCTGTAATGACAGTGAGGCCGGTAGACATGATTGTGGTCTGAGACCGGAAACCATGGACAAGGCTATAGATATCATTAAATGGTTTCAACATACAACTATAGCTATTAAAGGCAACAAACCTGCAGAGACTCCTGACAAACCTGTCAGGATACAGGCTTCCTCAACCATGGAAAACAGAATGTCAGCTATGGAGGGCCAAATTCAAACTTTATTAGCTAGCATGAACACCCTAACAAATGAACTCCGCCTAAGACCTGAACGCAAAGATACACCTGCTCCACAGAGCAATTCACCACCCAGTTCACGACGGGGTAACAATAATAAGCCAAGTAACAAACCTAACCATAACAATAAAACTTGAGGGGGTGAATGTTGTTCACCTCTAGTTGAAGACCCTCAGGCGACATCAAGATGAAGACAGGAATAAAAGCCCTGTCCTTGATAAACTGGAGTTTTCTATGTATCGTGTGCGTTTTTGTCACATGTACATTCACTCCATATCCTTTCATTTTTCCTAACAAGCAACAGGGTAAACAATCTCAAAAACTCAATGACGACCGTGAATAATTTGATTGATTGATTGAATATTGTTTAACGTCTACTCAGCAATATTTCAGCTATATCAAGACGAGAACAAGTTTGTTGATAAATAATCACTTTGGGGTATGGAAATGGCCATGGGACGGGAAATTCTGACTGCCACTGGAAAAGTAGGGTGAAATCGTCAAGGGCGGGGAATTTAGCCTTGTAGCCGATCACCTACGGACCACCCCAAAAAGAGCTTGCTACAAGGGTTCTTTAACGTGCAGGAAGCGTGGCATTTCTTCCAACACGTGGACCTGAGTTTACATCCCATCCGAAAGATGGGTTGTGTATTTATTAATCCCGCACAACCACGGAATGGGTCCTATTTCTATATCCCGGGACCCTCGGGGTCAGCCTCCGTTTAGGAGGGGTCACACCCCGCAAGCCGGAGATACTGGGTCCTATTTCTATATCCCGGGGTTCCCTCGGGGTCCTCTGTTAGGATGGCTCATACTCCAAGCTCAGAGGATGCTGCGGGCCTATTCTTCAGCCGGGACCGCGCACGGCGGGTGAATAATTTGGGTGTGGCAATAAAGGTCGTTTGATAAAGGACTGTCCGTCCGTCCCTCATTATGACAGAAGTAAGGCAAACTTGAAAAAAGAAAATCCATCATTTGGAGTTACAACTACAGACAGGGTAGATGGTACAGTGGCAGTACGTCATTTAAACTCAGCACTTATGCTGAGAGTTGAAATAAAAATCCGAGGTAAAGCGGTAAATGCTATAACTGATACCGGATCTGAAGTAACAGTACTTTCGGACAAGATTTTTGATACATTTGACCAAAAACCTGAGATTGTCCGAGAAACCATCATGCGCGGTTCTGGACGTGGCATGAATATGACCTCAAAGATTACAAAACCTGTCAAAATGAGAATCGCAGGTTTAACATTCAGACACGAATTACATGTAGCACCCTTGGACTGTGATATGCTTTTGGGTCTTGACTTATGAGCAGACATAATGTATCACTAAATCTCGGTAAAAATGTGCTGTATATACAAGGTAGAAAAGTAAATGCTACTTATGGACGACAGGTCCAAACAACAGAACCAGTTGTTAGGAGAGTAATCATTTCGGAAAAGCAGTGGTACCACCTAATTCAGTAATTAGGTTAACATGTGATGCTACATCCATAGAGAGTGACTTTGTAATTGAGGCAGTGAAGGCCCAACCACTGTTAATGCCAAGAACTGTATGTACCGGCGGGCAAACACCAGCCATTTGTCTGGTGTACGTCGGCGACAATCATGTCGCCCTGAAAAAGGGGGAGATTATCGGACATGCTGAAGAAGTTACAGTGATAAATTCATTACCTGAACCCAGAGACAAACAGGTGAATAATGTAACAAGTTCAAATCAGAGAAAACTCCCTGATCATTTACATGATTTGTACAAGAGGTCATGTAGAGAATTATCAGAATCTGAGAAACAACAAGTATATGATATGCTGTGTGACTATCAAGATGCTTTTGCCACCCACGATTATGACCTTGGCAATTTTACTGAAATAGAACACAGTATTGATACTGGTTCAGCAAAGCCAATTAAGCAACGCATGAGGCGTACCCCCAGCGTGCTTTGTTGATGAGGAGGAGGTACGTCTAAAAAAGATGTTAGACGCTGGTGTAATTCAGCCCTCTACATCAGAGTGGGCGTCAGCACCTGTGCTTATCCGCAAAAGAGACGGGGGAGTTAGATGGTGCATAGACTATCGTGCACTGAACTCAGTTACAGTGAAAGATGTTTTTCCTCTACCCTTAATAGAGGAATGCCTTGATACTCTAGCAGGAAACACCTGGTATTCCAAGCTTGATGCAAATTGGGCTTTTATGCAGGTCAGAGTAAACCCAAAAGACAGGAAGAAAACTGCTTTTGTAACTAAGTATGGACTCTTCGAGTGTGTGAAAATGTCTTTTGGAATGTGCAATTCACCCAGCACTTATGCTACGGTTATGCACCTTGTGCTTCGAGGTTTAACCTGGAAATCCGTCCTAGCATTCCTAGATGACATTTTAGTGCTAGGTACTTCAAAGCAGTACTGGAGAGATTTAGAAAGTACAGGCTAAAGCTTAAGCCAGCAAAATGTGAGCTCTTTTCAAAGTCAGTTGAGTTTTTGGGCCGGAAAATAAACAAAAATGGCTTACACATAGGTCAACATCTTAAACCAGTTAAGGACTGGAAGGTGCCAACCTGTACTAAGGACGCAGAGAGGTTCTTAGGTTTTGTGAACTACCACCGTATGTTCATACAGGATTATGCTAAACTTTCAGCTCCCTTGTATGATGTAACAGGGAAAAATAAGTTCTATTGGGACAAAACCAAACACGAAGCATTTGAAAAAATGCTAACAGCACCAGTTCTTACACTTCCGAACCAAAAAGATCACTATATTCTTGACACTGATGCGTCAGACAGGGCCATAGGGGCTGAACTTATCCAAGTTCAAAATGGTCAAGAAAAGGTCATTGCTTATGGTAGCTTTGTACTGACACCTGAGCAACGCAGGTACTGTACAACCAGAAAAGAGTTACTGGCTGTTGTCCGTTTTACGAGGCAATTTAGACACTATTTGCTCGGACAACAATTTACTGTCCGTACAGACCACAGTAGCTTGACGTGGCTGTTACGATTCAAAGAACCTCAAGGGCAGCTCGCTCGTTGGATGGAAGAGCTTAGCCAATATGATATGATTATCAAGCACAGAGCTGGTAAGCATCATGGAAACGCTGACAGTTTATCAAGCTAGTGCCGGACATTCAAGAGTGTCCACATTATAACCCAGACATGAATGTCGGGGAACTTCCATGTGGGGGATGTCCTTACTGTCAGAAGGCGCAACAAACTTGGTCAAAATTTATACGAGACGTAGACGAGGCTGTTTCATTAACCAAGAGAAAACCTCGTAAACAAGGTAAACATGCAGTTGAAGATGTATCTACTGCCATGATGCAATTATTTGGTGAGAGTGACCAAATAGACCAAGATTAGACCCAGATTTTTACAACCAGATTAGATCTGGTGACTGATTGTACTACATATCAAATAGCAATAGAATCAGACCATGGCTACTGTGTAAAAGCAATCACACCAGATAGCGGAATAATCATACAAGGTTTTTCACCGAATGAAATCAAGGGTGAACAGTATAAAGATACTGACCTAAGTTTACTGTTACACTACCTTGAAAAACAGGTGGAACCTAAAGAAGATGAATTATTCATTGCATCACCAGCAGCAAAGAGCTATTGGATAAACAGGAAGATGATTTTCCAAGATACTGAAGGTATACTACGCAGTAAACCTAAAAAGGAGGGTCAAAAAGAGATTTGTAATCCTCTCTGCTTTACAAAACACAGTTATGATTGATTGATTGAATATTGTTTAACGTCTACTCAGCAATATTTCAGCTATATCAAGACGAGAACAAGTTTGTTAATAAATAATCACTTTGGGGTATGGAAAGGGCCATGGGACGGGAAATTCTGACTGCCACTGGAAAAGTAGGGTGAAATCGTCAAGGGCGGGGAATTTAGCCTTGTTGCCGATCACCTACGGACCACCCCAAAAAGAGCTTGCAACAAGGGTTCTTTAACGTGCAGGAAGCGTGGCATTTCTTCCAACACGTGGACCTGAGTTTACATCCCATCCGAAAGATGGGTTGTGTATTTATTAATCCCGCACAACCACGGAATGGGTCCTATTTCTATATCCCGGGACCCTCGGGGTCAGTCTCCGTTTAGGAGGGGTCACACCCCGCAAGCCGGAGATACTGGGTCCTATTTCTATATCCCGGGGTTCCCTCGGGGTCCTCTGTTAGGATGGCTCATACTCCAAGCTCAGAGGATGCTGCGGGCCTATTCTTCAGCCGGGACCGCGCACGGCGGCAAAACACAGTTATGGAGTTGTCCCATAACATACCTGCTGCTGGCCACCAGGGGACAGAGAGAACACTTGCGAAAGTGAAAACCAATTACCATTGGTACAATATGTCAAGGGACATAAGACAATTTGTGGTATCTTGTGGCATTTGTAGTAAGAACGAAAAGCCTACCAGACATGCTCGCTACCAAATGACCCAGTATCACGCTGGGGCACCTATGGAAAGAGTACATTTAGACTTTATGGGACCCTTTCCAAAAACCAAGAAGGGTAACGAACACGTTTTAATGATGGTAGACCAGTTTACTAAATGGACTAAGTGTATTCCATTACCGTCACAGACAGCTGAAGTGACAGCTCGCGTGGCAATTAATGAATTTTTTGCCAGATTTGGATATCCGTTCCAAATATTTACTGACCAAGGTCGCAATTTTGAAAGCGCACTCTCTAAATCAGTATGTGAGTTACTGGAAATGCATAAGGCCAGGACTACGCCTTATAGACCATCAGCCAATGGTCAGGTGGAAAGACAAAACAGAAGTCTTATGGACGCCGTGAGATGTTTTGTAGACTCTGCCCAGGATAATTTGGATGAGCAACTACCCCAATTGGCAGGAGCACTACGGTCCTGTGTTAACAGGAGCACAGGATACACTCCCAACATGTTGATGTTGGGTAGGGAAACTAATCAACCAGCTGATTTGATGTTCGGGGTTGATACCGACAAAAAGTACTCAGGAGCTGAGGAATATGTTGTTGAGCTTGAGACAGCTATCAAAAAATCTCATGAGATTGCCCGAAAAACGTTGAAAACTACTCAGGTAAAAATGAAAAAAGATTACGATCTGAGAGTTAATGAACACCAGTGCAAAGTTAGAGACTTAGTTTATGTATTGGATACCGCACAAGTAAAAGGATCATGTAAGAAACTAAGTCCACCATGGAAAGGTCCTGGTGTGATTATTGAGGTTATTACACCTATTACTTGGTTAAGCTACAGCGAGTGCTGTTTACTACCAATCAAGATAGACTGAAACCCTGTAGAGACAGGAAAATGTCTGTATGGCTTAAGAAATGCCAAGAGAGCGTACTTAAAGGTGAAAATGTTCTTCAGGAGGCTAGTGATACCTCCAAACAGAGGAAATATTGTATCTGTAGAGGACCAGATACTGGTGAGATGATGGTACAGTGTGATAACTGTAGAGAATGGTTCCATCTCACCTGCTTGAACTTAAGCCCTGCAGAGGTAGAGACAATTGACCGTTACTTTTGCCCAAATTGCCAAAAGACTGACAGGCAGCCCTCCAGCGGGTAAGGAGGGTTGGTGGGGAATTAATTAAAGTAATGGTAATATCCATTCAGCACTTGTGTCAATCTGTTGCAGATTTTCAAGTTATATTATCTATTTTGTGTCATAATGGCTGAATGGAATACTGTTGAAGGACAGTTAGCATGGGACCCACACCACCCTTCATATTATTTGAAGAAAACTTGATAGAAGTGATAGAGAAAATTCCAAAAACATCAAGACATGAAATGTTTATTTTTACAATATACCAGAAGATGAAGAGAGAAACTAATATTATAGAGGAAGTACCAAACTGTGACAGTCCCACCTTAGAGGAGAAAGATGTATCAGGCGTTGAGGGACGAAAGAGAAAAGAGAAGAACAAACTTTTAATATGGATTAGGAATTCATTGAGAAGAAAGGTTGGAAGGACAGGAAGATCTTTCAAAGAAAAATGGATCAGGTTTGCAGATGACAATCCGTCGGTGGTGATCCAGTGCGTCAGAAGTCGATACTAGATAAACTGCATTCCGATCTTGATACTAATTCAGATGATGCATCTTTGCCTGTTACTCCTCAGCCGACCCTAGGAAAGAAGAAAAGAAAAGCTCCAGCAATAAGTCGTTTGGAGAGGTCCGTTTGACTGTTCACAGACCGTCTGTCAGTGTTAGGGAAGTTGCGTTATACTTAGGATGTTATAGTTTTGCTAAGATACTTGAGTGATGTTTTTATTGGAAATTTAGGATGTGTCCTTATGCTATAACTAGAGGTAGTCTTGGATCTTGAGAAGATTCCTTTTTTTATTGTTTATGGCCTACACCCTAGGTAGTGAGACCTAGTGTGGGATCTTGTGAAGATTACCTTTGATAATTCAGGTTCGAATCTGTGTTTAGTAGAATTCTGGATTTTATGATTCATAGCATATTTTTCCAGACGTCTCTTTGGAGGGCAAATCTATATCGACAGTCGGTATGAGCGGGAACAGTACTAGAGTCTGGGGATTAAGGGGTTGTAAGAATATTTTTTTTTCCTTACATTTTTGGGAAACCCCCTTTATTCTGTTAATTTACTCTTTTGACGTGGCTAAGTCAGGGTTAGAACCCTTCCTTTTCAAAATGGGGGGGGGGGG